>VZQC01015026.1:45458-283093 GCA_009823505.1 Rhizomys pruinosus | reverse complement strand
TTTTTTTGGTCTTTTTGAGACAGGGTCTCCCTGTAGCTCTGGCTGTCCTGGAACTCGCTATGTAGACCGGGCTGGTCTTGAATTCACAAAGATCCACCTGCCTCTGCCTCCCAAGTGCTAGGATTAAAGGCGTGCACCACCAAGCCTGGCTAAATCTGCTTTGGACCTTGACGTGGCAGACCTGGCTCCCCAACTCCCGTCCCACCAAGCCTCTTCTAATCCCCGTCTACTCTGGCCTCCACCCCCTCACTAAGCCCTGTCCCCACTGCCCCTCCCTTAACTCCGGCCACTGCCACTCTTCTTCCAGACTCTTCCCCTTTCTCCTCACTTGCTCCTGTCCTCTACCCACTTCTCCCTCCATCAGGGACCCCCCAACCTCTCAGACCCCTGCACCTTTCCCCATCATCCATCTCACGCCAGTCCGGGTGGACATTTTCCTCTCTGGGAGGAAGCAGGGGCACCTGGTTGGTACCCCTGGCTTGGTCTGAGTTCATGTTCCATCTTCCCTGGGTGATCTATCACAGATTGAAAAATGCTTGGGTTCTTTCTCCACTGACCCTGCTAGCTACATTAAAGAGTTTCACATGTTCACCCAAAGTTGTGATCTTTCCTGACATTATCTTCTCGTGATTATTTCCAACTCTCTTACTCCTGATGAAAAAGAACAGGTTTGGACAGCTGCCCAAGCCTATGAGGATGAGATCCATCTCCAAAATTCCTCAGTGCCTACGAGGGATGCAGCCATACCTCACCAAGATCCCAGATGGAATTATCAAATTCTAACAGAGAAACCCAACCCTGATATTTTGGCCAGGGATCATATGATAACCCGCCTCCTGGCAGGTCTTCAGAAAGCTTCCCACAAGATAGTCAATTTTGATAAGCCCCATGAAGTCATGATAAGAATGAGAACCCCACCCAATTCTTATCTAGACTCACTCGGGCTCTTATAAGATATACCCACTATGACGCTGAGTCTGATTAGGGCACACTTATGTTAAGTCACCATCTTATTCTTCAATCTGCTCCTGATATAAGAAAACTTAGGCACTTAGAAAGGGCCCAGCACCCCCCTCCCCCCAGGGAAATCTGCTTGAAATGGTATTTAAAGTTTACCATGGCCTGGAGGAGCAGGACAGGGCTGAATCCCAGGCACAGCATGGCCACACCCACCACCTCATGGCTGCAACACTCAGGGCTCCTGCGTGGAAGTTAAGCTACCTGCCGCCAACACACACCAGCAGAAGGAATAAACCAACTCGGTGCTACCAGGGCCCTGCTTCAAGTGTGGGCAAATGACACATTGGGCCCATGCCTGTCCTGCAACCTAGTAACCAATGGCACTGTGTCCTGTATGTGGTGAAAGGAGTCAGGAGGAGTGACAGTCCTACTGTGCCACTGCATGGGCTACCAGCCCCTCCTCCCCCAAGCGTCATGACACCATCCATAATCTTCTGGGACTGGCAGCTGGAGACTGATTTGGCCCTGCACCTCCATCCCAGGATGCCTTGCTAACCCTCACCATGGAGGAGCCCAGGGTAATGGCCACTGTGGCAGGTTAGGCCTTTATTTTTTTTTCATTGATACCAGTGCCACGTGGTCTGTCCTCCCCTCCTCCCCAGGCAAAACCTTCCCCTCACAGATCTCCCTGGTGGGTGTCAATAGGAAGATCCACAATCCTAGAAGCACAGGGCCAACTCCCTGTGTCTTCTGGCTTAGTCCCCTCATCCACTCTTTCCTGATCCTACCCACCCGGATCCTCTCCTGGCAAGGGATTTAATGCAAAAGCTGTCGTTCACCTTATCCCTCCCTTCACCCTCCCCAATTCTCCTCCCCACTTGTATCTCTTCATGTAAACCTCAACCTCTCTCTTGGACACTCTCAGCCTCTGAGGTTGACCCTAGAGTATGGGACACTTCTACTCTGGGGATGGCCTCCCACCATGCCCTGATTCACATTGCTCTCAAAGACTCCTCTGTCTTCCCTTGCTGGGCCCAATACCCTACTTCCCTTAAACATCAGCAGGATCAAGATATCTCCCAAGACCACCTGAAGCATAGCAAGGAGCTGGAACCAACCCAGATGCCCCCCATCTGACGAGTGGATAGAGAAAATGTGGTACATCTACACAATGGAGTTCTATGCAGCAGTAAAGAAAGATAACATCATGAGCTTTGCAGGTAAATGGCTGGAGCTAGAAGATAACATGCTGAGTGAAGTAACACAGTCCCAGAAAAACAAACGACGAATGGTATCCCTCATCTGTGGATGTTAGTGCCAATTACCTAGTGTAAGTATTTCTTGTGCATGGCCTCTTGAGTTTTTGTCCAAGTAGTTGGGAGTGATGCATATTGGAAACAACAACAACAACAACAACAACAACAACAACAACAGAAAGGACTGCATCAAAGAACTGACTGAAACGGTGAACTTCTGCTCAAAACAGTTAACTTCCACATGGGGAATTTTGAGAAAGACTGAGAAAAAGATGAAAAGCATGTTTGGAAGAATGCATGAGCTCTGGTGGGATGGGGGTAGGGTGGGGGACACAGGTCTAGATTTAATTAGTAACATAATCTTGTACAAAAATATATGTATAAGCCGGGCGCTGTGGCGCCCGCCTTTAATTCTAGCACTTGGGAGGCAGAGGCAGGTGGATCTTTGTGAGTTCAAGGCCAGCCTGGTCTACAGAGTGAGTTCCAGCACAGCTGGGACCATAGGGAGACCCTGTCTCGAAAAGACCAGAAAAAATTTATATGTTTAATAATAATAATAATAATAATAATACATCAGCAGGATCTCAAACCCATTATTTCATGATTACTTAAGGTAGGCCTCCTTGAAGCCACTCACTCTCTCTACAACACCCCCATTCTCTCTGTGATCCAGCCTGATGGGTCCTGTCCTTAGGTTCAGGATCTCTGCTTCATTGATGCTGCTGTAGTCCCCATCCATCTAGTTGTCTCCAGCCCATATACTCTCCTGTCCTATATTCCCTCATCCACCACTGACTTTATTGTATTAGACCTTAAGGACGCCTTTTTCTCTAGCCCCTTACACTCCAGTTCACACAGCCTCTTTGCCTTCACCTGGGAGGACCCTGGGAGGACAAGCTCGCAGCTGACTTGGACGGTTCTCCCTCAGGGGTTCAGGGACTGGCCCCATTTACTTGGTCAGGCCCTGCTCAAGATGTATCTGCTCTAGACATACACCCACCCATGTGCTGTGATATGTGGACGATTTACTCCTATGCTTCCCCTCCCTTGCCTCTAAAAATCACACTGCTCTCCTCCTCACCTTCCTTGGTGAAAAAGAATACTGGGTCTCCCCTTCCAAAACCCAATTCTCCCTTCCCCAAGTTAAGGGCCTTGGATTTCTCCTTATCCTGCCTCCTGTACCCTAACCCCTGATTGCAAACCCATCTCAGATCCCTACAGCCTCCCACAACCAAGGAAGCAGCCCTTTCTTTTCTGGGTATAGTGGGATATCTAAAAACCTGTGTTCCTAAATTTGCCCTCCTGGTGAAGCCCCTATATGAGGCTACAAAGGAGACACCTCTGAACCTTTGGGACCTTTGGGTCCTGTTAGGTCTGCCTTCTTTACTACCTGAGATGCCATCCTTTGGGTCCTGTTAGGTCCGCCTTCTTCACTACCTGAGATGCCATCCTTTGGGTCCTGTTAGGTCCGCCTTCTTCACTACCTGAGATGCCCTCCTTTGGGTCCTGTTAGGTCCATCTTCTTCATGACCTGAGATGCCCTCCTTTGGGTCCTGTTAGGTCCGCCTTCTTCACGACCTGAGATGCCCTCCTTTGGGTCCTGTAGGTCCACCTTCTTCATGACCGGAGATGCCCTCCTTTGGGTCCTGTTAGGTCCGCCTTCTTCATGACCTGAGATGCCCTCCTTTGGGTCCTGTTAGGTCCACCTTCTTCACTACCTGAGATGCCATCCTTTGGGTCCTGTTAGGTTCGCCTTCTTCACGACCTGAGATGCCCTCCTTTGGGGCCTGTTAGGTCTGCCTTCTTTACTACCTGAGATGCCCTCCTTTGGGCCCCTGGACCTTACTGTTCATTCCTCCTCTATGTCTGTGAAAATAAGGGCTTGACTCTACAGGCCCTGGGCCAAATGTAGGGACCTACTTTGCCCCTGTTGCTTGCTTGTCCAAGTAACTGGACCCCACCAACCCTGGGTGGCAGCCTTGCCTTCTAGCTCCGGGTTCTGTAGCCGTTCTGGCACAGGAAAGTCTTGAGCTGACCTCGGGGCAACCTGTCCTCCCCCCCACTGCCCCCAGGATTTACTCACTCTTCTCTGGCTACTCTAGCCCCCTCCAAACTGCACCTATTCCACTACCATCCTTCAAAACCCACCCCTCAGCCTTGACTCATGTCCTCCTCTCAATCCTGCCACTTGCCTTTGCTTGCAGAGGTCACCAGCCTACTCGGATCCAGACCACCAGCTAGGGAAGCTAGTCAAGCCCTTTGTAGGTCCTCAAATATCTCCTTCCTGACCTCTGCTGCCTTCTCCCCCTCCTATTCCCTCAATCAATATTCTCTCCTCTCTGCTCTGGGGGCCATGCTAGGTAGGACCTGATGGCTGGCTACTCCTGGAGATAAATACTATCTCCCCGAGGACCAAGCTCTCCACATTTTGACCCAATCGCATCAGATTTTTCATGTTGGACCACTTGCAGTCTGCAAATTCTTGGACCTCCCCCTACTCTATCATCCCAAACTCTTCCAAATTCTCATTGATGTTTCCTGCTCTTGCTCTGTCTGTGCCTCTGATTCCCCCCAAGGGGGTGGGCGACCCCCTCCATCCTTCAAACCTCATCAACACTGGGGCATTTTCCCAGGGTCAACTGGAAAAAGGACTTTACTCACATGCCTCCTGTAAGGGTGTCAAATATCTCTTAGTAATGGTTGATACCTTTTCAGGCTGGATCCAAACTTTCCCTACTAAGAAGGAGACATCAGATGTTGTTGCTACCCATCTGATCCAACATATTTTCCTTTGCTTTGGCTTCCCACTCAGCCTCCAATCCGACAAGGGTCCAGCTTTTGCTTCAAAAGTGACCCAATCAGTCTCTCAGGCTCTGGGCATCACTTGGAGGCTTCATTTTCCCTGTCATCCTCAATCAACAGGGAAGGTAGAGAGGGCTAACTCCCTTCTTAAGGACCTACTGACCAAGCTGTCTTTGTAGCTCCACCGGCCATGGACCTCTCTCCTCCCTCTGCCATTAACAAGACTTAGGGCTGTTCCCTAAGCCCCCTCACTCCTTAGTCCCTTTGAATTAATGTATGACTGGCCTTACCTACTAAGAAATCTTCCACTACAAGATCCGTCTCTCCTTCATGACTGCCTGCCTGCCTTCTCTCTCCTAAGACAATTCCACAGGGAACACACTGATCACATCATCCCACAAACCTCTTGGGATCCAATACCCTGCCTTCTACAACCCAGAGAATATGCCTTCTTCCACTTGACCACCAAAGGCCGAACTGACAGGACAGCCCTACAACCCTGCTGGCAAGGACCTTATCTGGTGATCCCGTCCACACCTACCGCAGCCAAGCTCCTTGGGATCCAGGACACTACATCTCTCTAAGCTCAAAGCCCGCAAGGGCTCATAGCAAGTATTTGGCCACCCCAACTAGCTCTTTAAAACTTAAGATCCAGGGCTGGAGAGATGGCCTAGCGGCTAAGAGTGCCGACCGCTCTTACAGAGGACCCGGGTTTGATCCCCAGCACCCACATGGCAGCCCAGAACCGTCTGAAACTCCAATTCTAGGAGGACTCCAGTTCCAGGGGAATCCAACACCCTCTTCTGACTTCTGCGGCATTGCACGACATGGGTGCACAAACTTGCATGCAGACAGTACATTCATACACATACAGAAATAAATTAAAAAAAAAACCTTAAGATCCAGAGAGTCTCATTCTTGCCTTCTAAACAAGAGTAGCCATCCAGGCCCATATCACTATGTGGTGCTTAATCTCCTTTACCTGTTTCTCATAATCATCCCTCTAACCCTGGATACTATCACTCCAGAGTCCTGTATCACACCTCTGTACACCTACAGGTTTAAATTCTGGGCACTCAATTGTGGGGGCCACCTCTGAAAAGGGGGGCTGTTGACCCCCCATTTGTTAAGACTGCCAACAAAGCTGGTAGCTATTCTGAAAGGCTGGCGACCTTTCAGCAGCAGCGGACAACTGCAAAATTGGTTATTTTGCAGCCCATGGGCTGTGAAGCTGGTGACTCCACAGGCCTCATGCTTTAGGTAGACCTGGTCTAAGAGCTGGTCACTCCTTCCTCAAGACCCTTGCTATGTAGCCCTCACCCAAGCTAAAGGATTCATTATCCTTAAAGCTTTACCTCCGGCTTAGAGGGTGGTGTCCCCTTAAGCGATTGAGCTAGCTGAACCCCAATTGTGGTTCTAATGGATCCACAAGTAGCTGGCACCTAAATCACACATCAACTAATGGACCAGGGACTCTTGTCTGGTGGCAATGAAGAATCCACTTTACTGTATACCGCACTTTACTTATATAGACAAAATGATGCTATCTTTCAGCGCCTACTCCCAGACCCCCTGTGATGTGCTGTAAACAGCACAGGCCCTGTATCACATGAGATGGTATCATGAGCCATTCTCACCTAGGGGACAGGGTCAGGTGCAAACAGCAGGCAGGCAATTTAAGACAATGCAGCCTGCCTCCACCTACACTCAAGGATAAGAACCAGGACACCAGGCTTCTTAACCATTTGGAATGCCAGTTTTCCTCTTGCCCCTTCAGTTCGGTTTCCTTTGACATTCCTGACCTGTGCACCCACCGATGCCTGGGAGCCAATTCGGAATATGAGAACTATATTAAGTTCCTCTGCTTTATCAGAGAACAGGACAATGATGACTGTAGAGATTCTGGGGGATGGGAAGGCTGTCCGTCCTGGTCTTGTAAGTACCATTGGTTGGGGCTTGCATGGGGAATACAACCTAAACAACTTTTCTCCATACTGGGAGAGAAAAAAAATGTAATTTTTAAAATCACTAACCCCTCTTCCTGGCCTGGGGATCGTGTGGCAGCTACTGGCATCCTTTATGAAGCACATTTCTTCTATTCAGCCAGAGGCAGGATAAAGATGTAAAAGACGACCCAAGATTCCCCCACCCAAAGGGCTTTAAAGTCCCCTAAGAGCACCAAATACCAGATGATCCAACATCTCCATCGGCTCAGCTCTACACTTAGATTCTCAAGGGATAAAGCACTCTCCCTTTCCACCTCTCTCTTAGAAACGTCTCTGCACAGCCATCACTTCTTCTTATCCCTATAGACGTCTCTAATCAAACCCCCTCTGAGTGTTGTCGAGCCCCCTCCTTAGCACCCTTTTGCCACTCTGCCCCCCTCCCCCCATCTCAGCTAGACTGATTACTGGGTGGCTCAGGTTTCAAACTGCCTGGGTTCCTTCACAGAGAATGTGAGAGTCAGAGGCCAAACCTCCTTGGTGCCAGGGCTGTCATTTCTCTGCTCTTCTCTAGTATTTACCTATATATCTGACAATACCTCTGGCCCATGCCTTCCGGTGGTACTCATGCCTGGTCTAACTCTTTATACTTCAGGAGAGGTCCAGGTACACCTGAGAACACAGGAGACTTGGGCAGGATCCTTAGCTGTCCACCACCCCAAGACAGAGCAGGCAGCCACTTCGGCAGTGTTGGTAGGGATCAGCTTCGTCTTTGAGGTGGCTGTCACTGGACTCGTTGCTGGTAGTTTGGGGCGCACCCTCATCACAGCCCAGCAGTTTTCTCAAGATCTCCAGCAGCTTAACACACAGCTCTTCACCACAGTGGAAGCCACAGACCAAACTATTAAAATTCTACAGCAGCAACTTTCCTCATTAGCAGAGGTCACTGTCCAGAACAGGAGGCCCTAGACCTGCTTACAGCTGAGAAAGGGGGAATTTACATCTCTCTGGGGGAAGAATGTTGTTACTATGTCAACCAGCCAGGAAAGATAGAACAAAATATCCACCCATTGCAGTGGTACAGGACTGTCACAACGGGCTTCCAGCAGAGAGGGCTCCTCCAACTAGGGTCCCTGGGCAGTGATCCTCCCATGGCTGCCTTTACTAGGCCCCCTATTGGTACAGGAATTCCATGCACTGTGGCACCTTGCCTCTTGTGGTATTTCCAAAACCAAATCCAACAGCTCACTCATGCAAGATTGAATCAGCTTCTTCTTTCAGCTGAAGAGGGAGAAACTATATCCCAATGACTAGCCACTGCCGATCCTGACGGAACACCCGTCATCCAGAGTGACTAAGATGGAGACCAGATCCTGATTTTCCAGCCTGAAATCCCCCTTCTTTTCCCCAATTATGCCCCTTATCAGCAGGAAGCAGTTAAAGAGAAACTATGGTACCCCTTCTCTATTATAACTAGAAGGCTGGACTGTTAGGCCTGGTTCTCCACAGTCCTGGAACTCATGGCCAGACTTTCCAGGCTGGTGCCTGCGAAGCAGCAGGCAATGGCAGAGAGCACAGGAGATTTCCACTCCCTCAAGAAACTGTCAATCAGGGACCTCGCTTCCTCTACCCTGCCTGGTTTCATGCCCAAGGTCATTTAAAAACCTGGCCAGACGCCATTTTGGTGCTGGCTCTTCTCCCACTCAGAGTCCAGCCCTGGCTACATTCGAGTAAACTTGTTCCGGAGTGCCTAAACCGGGTGTCTTCCTTCTCATTTCGGGGTCACGCTGACACAAACCTAGCAATTCTTACTAGTTGGATCCTTAGGGCTGCTGAGTGTGGGTGGGCAGTGCATGCAGTGAACAAAGACACCTGGTAGTGAGTCCTGCCTCTACCCTCCTCCACCCGAGTGGTGCTCCTTTGGGGCTGTATCTGCCCTGTGGAAGGATGCTTTCTAACCAGAGGTCAGAGGGGAATATCTTTTCCTAAACCGTACCGCAGAATGCAGGCCCTTGTATCCCAACTGCCACGCGAGGGGCACAGAGCAAGATTCCAAGCTGTATCTCTTATCTGGGACCACAGTGGCTGGATTCCAATACCTAAGCTCCCCCTTGGGTGCCATGGTCATTTACAGTGTTCCAGAAATCCCATTTAAATGAAGTGTCCTCAGGAACAATAACATCCTAAAAATAATCACCCCTTATTATCGTTTCTACAATCATCACCAACAGTAATTTAGGCTGTGACTAGATTATTGGCCATTGGGAGAGGCTGGCAGGTTAAGTCCTGAGGAAGTAGGGGAAGGACTGCTCCCCCTCACCCGGCAGAAGTCAGGTAGAAAAGCAATAGGGAGGGCACGGTTCTTCACCCTCAGAATTTCTGCCCAGGGCTGCGCCAGGGGATGAACCCAGCCATCTCTGAGGGGGAGGGGGAGAGAGAAAGAAAGAACAACATATCTGATCTGTCCAAGCACTTATTATGACAACCAGCCACAGGGGCCCAGCAAGTGTGCCTGGCACTGGACTGATTCAAATGAGACTGCAGAGGTGGGGTGATTTATGGCCAGGCTTCCAGATGCACCTTGACACTACACATTTCTGAAAATGAGTTACTGAGAAAGTGCTTCTGTGTCTGGGGTGGATCTGGAAGGGCAGGGAAGGAAGTAAAGGAATCAGATGCCAGGGGCTGGACCATAGGCCCTACCCCCCTGCAGGAATCTGTGGAATGTGAGCTTCACCCCCCAGGCTGTGTCTCCATCTGAGGCAGAGTACTGGGCATCTGCACCCTGAGCCATTAGTTACTGGTCACTATGGCCCAGGGAGAGGATGGAAGACACAGCTTTCCAGGCACTTCCAGCTCTGGCTGTGGCTGCGAAGCAGGCCGGTAAGTTCTCAAAGTGCTTACAGGAGCTGCCTGTTGGACTCTGCTGCGCACACACGTCTGCTGCCTCACTTCCTGATCTGCTACACACACGGCGCCAAAGGGGTGGGAGCACCTGTAGTGGCCCCTCCCTGAGGCAGGGAGCGGGGCTTCCTGATGTCCCCCCCTCACCCCTGAGGCGACCTGACCTGCCAGGAGAAGACTTCTGTTACTCCTGTCCCAGTGCTCCTGGTGGCGCCTTGGCCTGCATTTAAATCTGCGTTTGGTCAGCACTTTGTGTTCAAAGCCAGGGAGCCTGCTACACACTGAGATCACAGCCTGTAAGCCCAGCCAAGTTGGGCACTTTCCTGGCAGCATCTGGTCTGGGTGGTAGGGTCCTCCAGGCTCTGCTGCTGCCTTATTATTAGCATTTTTTTTTTCTTAAGTGACCACTTTCTGCAAATGTTATTGATTGGAGCTAGACCACCACTCAGGCAATTTTTGGAGAACCCCCAATCCAGCAGTGGGGAGCAGTGCAGTCGTGCAGGTTCCAGCCAATCACCAGGTTCTTTCAGCCCTGCAACCTCATAGGCTGTATTTAAATCAGCCATCCATCCCTCAGGGCAAACCTGGGAGGGCTGGGGTATAGATGCTGGTAGATGAAGGGTAGCCCTCCATTCAGCCTGGAACTGAATTGTCTGGAAACCCCTAAGGCAGGTATATGGGGCTGAGCTCTGTGCCCCTCCCCACCCAAGTGCATGTCCAATACCTAGAGCCTTGCAATGGGATCTTATTTGGAGTAAGATCGCTGCAGATATAATTAGTGGTGATGAAGTCACACTAGTCTAAGTGGGCCCCGAAGAACAGGGAATGAGGTGCACAGAGAAGGAAGCTTGTCAAGATGGAGGCGGAGGCTGGAGGGTACAGCAACAAGATGGCAGGCAGTGCTGGGACCAGGAGGGGCCTGTGGATGGGCCCAACCCTGCCAACAGCTGCACTCCAGAACTGTGAGACGGTGCCTGTCTGTTTTTAAACAGCCATATGTGTGGTAATGTGTTGGACAGCTATTAGGGTTCAAAGAGGAAATTCTCCCACAGGCTCAGGCTTTAGACACTTGCTCCCTAGATGGTGGTGCTATTTGGGGAGGCCAGGGATCCTTTAGAAGGTAGGGCCTGGCCTGTAGAAGTCGGATACCAGGGGCCTTCGAAGGTGACGCACTGTTCCTGGTTCCTGCTGTCCTCTGTCTACACCCTCTGTTCCTCCATGTGAGGAGCCTCTGCCTCACACTTCCCCTCCCCCCTCCACCCCCCATTATGTAGCAAAAGCAGAGGCTTTAGCCATCCGGTACCAGAGCCTGAGAAAAGGCTGTCTGAGCCCTGCCCCTTCTTGGCCGTCTTCATCCTGAAGCTGCAGGGAATATTACAGCCCCCACAGGGCCCAGACCTTGAAACTCAGGGCCAGAACCCAGAACCTCAGGTCTTCTCCAACACCTGTGTCTATCATTGAGGTCCTTAGTATCTTCTAAACTTTCTGGGGCTCCAGGGACAAGGGCATTTGTAAGGGTTCTCCAAGAAGCAGAGCCAAACATGTGACTATCTATCCCAGCAAGATCTGTTTTCAGAGTTTGGGTCAGCAGTTGCTGAGGCTGGTGAGTCGGCAGTCTACAGGGTCAGCTGGTAGGCTGGAAAGCCAGGAAGAGCTCATGTCGTAGGTCAAGTCTGAAGGCTACAGAACACCCTCGGGCTCAGATGTCAGTCTTCAGTTCTACCAGGCTGTCAATGAATTGGATAAACCTTGCCAACCTCATGGAAGGCAGTCTATGTTATTTGAAGTTTACTGAGTTTATGTTAACCTCAACCGATCCTACCCTCCAAAAGGACACACAAAATGAGGGTTGACCAGATAGCTCTACACCACAGCCCAGCCAAGTAGACACATGGATTTAACCACCACAGGGGGAAGTGTGCTGGGGTGAAAACAGAGAGATGAGAGCTAAGCCTGGGGAGGCCAGGAGATTCCCCCCAAGGTCACTGAGCAAATTGATCACCATGAGGATTGGGTAGAAGGTCGGTTGGGAATGACAAAGCTCAGATTGAATCCACATCCCCTGAGAACCATTTCGAAATCTAGGAGAGAGCTAGATAAGGAGAGAAGTGTCTGGGTCTTGGCTGTGCTGTTGTGGTATTCTTGGTCACTGCTGAAGGATGGTTACTTTGTTCCTGAAACCACAGTTGTAACATTAAATCATTGGCTCTGAAAGCTGTCATCAGTTCCATTCTATGGATAAGAAGACTAACGCAAAGAGCAGGAGGAAGCTATCTGAGGATACACAGGTGGAGGAAGCTATCCGAGGATACACAGGCGAAGGGTACAGCCTGTGCTTGCTGGATGGCCCTCCACATCTATGCTGCCTTGAGCACAACCCACACCCCAAGGGTTTGACCTCGCCTGCCTGCTGTGCACCACATCTTCCAGATATGTGCATAAGACTTGTATGGTTTTCTCAGCAGCACTGCCAGTAACGGGTTTCTGTACCACTCTCCAAGCAGGGTCCAAGATGAGGGCCCTTAACACTCTCGGTCACACACTGAGCAGCCTCTTGCCTCAGTACCCAGGGCCTGCGATGGTCTCTTAAGATCCCAGGGCTGCTCCTCAGGACCACCCTAGGGACATGCCTGCCTTTCCCCTCTCAGCACCTTTAGCCTCTGTCCTCTGACAAGTGAGGTGAAATAAAGACATACTTGGAAGAAATGAAGGAGAAGCAGAAAGGAGGAGAGAGGAGGGAGGGAGAAGGAAGGAGGGAGGGAGGATGGAAGGAGAGATGGAAAGAGCAGGGAACAAGAGAGGAGCCCCCTCCCCGCGCCAGCAGCCCCCCTCCCTGCTCCAGCAGCCCCCTCCCTGCTCCAGCAGCCCCCTCCCTGCACCAGCAGCCCCCTCCCTGCTCCAGCAGCCCCCCACCCTGCTCCAGCAGTCCCCTCCCTGCTCCAGCAGCCCCTCACCCTGTTCCAGCAGTCCCCAGCACACACATTCTGTACAAGCCAGATGCATATGGTTTTAGACAGTGACACAGATTATCACCTCTCTTAAGCTACAATCATTGTCCCTCAGTTATATGGGGCTCACTGGAGACTTTGTTTTTGTTGTAATTTGAATATAAGAGCATTTCTGGTAAATAACGTTGGAAACTTCCCTTCCATTTCTTTGGCAAACCGTCTTCTTACCACCACCACCCCCATTAAATAAATAAAGAGAAGAAATAAAACACCCAATATTGCAGGTTTAAAGACAAGGCAACTTTCAAGCAGGGATAAATGGGCTTTGGATGAAGGAGCATTTGTACATACAGGGACTTTATTAGGACAAACATGTCTGTCAGCTTGTGCTGAGCAACAGAACTAACTGAAACAATCTAGCACAGCAGGAGCAGCCTTCCTCTCTCCTTGGTGTGTGTAGAAAACATCTCCCAACCTCACTAGACATGAGGACGGATCGGAGGCCGTCAAGTAGGAGGAGAGTGACTTCTGAGGGGTCATTAGGATTGCTTGGGGCAGCCACTAAAAAATGGAGTTCCAACCTCTCTCCCCCAGGGAAAATGTTTCCGAGGAAGGGGACCATAAAGTCATTCTTTACCATCCACTCCTGGCAAAGGTGGGGTCATGGGGCCTGCTGTACATGATGGGTTGGAGGGGCCAGGAGGTTGGTTCTGATCTAAGAGGTGATGGAGCCAAAGGTCTAGAAACGTACAATCCATAGATGAGCAAATACTTTGAGACAGGAGAGAGAGAGAGAGAGAGAGAGAGAGAGAGAGAGAGAGAGAGAGGAAATTGCTCTGAAAGGAGAAATGAGTCAGCCAGGAAAAATAGCGGAGGCTGAGAGGAGCTGGATTATGGGAACAAAATGGAGGGGCCTTGGAGAGAAGGTGCTGGATCTAGTCACAAACATGCATGCACCAAATCACACAGCAACTAATACAGAGGAAGCACTGTTAGAATATGTGGGTTAAGGGCCAGTGAGATGACGGTTCGGCCAGTGAAGGTGCCTCCTGCCAAGCCTGCCAACCTGAGTTCCACCCTCCAGTCCCACATGGTAGGAGAGGAGCACTTCCTGAAAGCTGTCCTCTGATGTGCCTGTGTGTGCTGTGGTACGGGCCACGTGTGCATATGCACACACTTAAGTAAATGTACTTTTAAATTTTTAAATTCAGTTGAAGGTTTCAATAGAAACTTTTCAGAATTGGACACATCTACGGGGGAGTGTGTGTGGGGGGGTCATAAAGAAGAAAGATCGTGCCGGCCATTGTGGTCTGGTTACCTGAGGCATGTGGCTATTGAGCACCCTGATATGAGTCAAGTTGAACAGTTTATGAAGGTAAGTGAGCTGTCAACCTGACTGATTCAAGAATCAACTAGGGGGACAAACCTTTGGAGAAAGCCTGTGAGGGGTTTTCTTGATTAAATACACAGAAATGGGAAGACCCACCCTAAATGTGGGTGGTGCCTTCGGGTGGTTGCCCAGATATAAGTAGATCTCAGGGAAAAGCTTCACCATTTTGTCTGCTTGCCTTGGCATCTTGCTGGCGAGGGCATGGCGATGGGTTGCTGCCATCCGTCCTTAGCATCAGAACCCACTTCTCCATCTTCCGACATGGACTGACGACCAGCAGCTCTCAGTCAGGACTGTGGAGGCATCTAGCCTTGTGGACTGAGCAGCTAGCTACCTGTTCTAAGCCTCTCTGGCACGAAGATAACATTGTTGAACTCCCCAGACTGTACTGTGCAAGCCAGCCTATCAAATTCCCTTTTCATATATATCCAGTCTCAGTTCTGTTCCTCCTGAGATCCCTAATACAGAAAATGTCAGATTCCAAAGACTGCAAAACAAAAGTGTAAAAAGGTCTTCTTCATTTTTGCTGAAATGTTAATATTTTGGATATAATGGCTTAGAAAAAGTCATCAAATTTATTTCATATTTTGTCGTTTTGGGTGGTGGTTTGGTATTGGGAATGATACCGCTGGCCTCACACACTCTAATCATATACACTACTGCTGAGCTACCCTCTCAGCTCAGCTTTTACTTTTTCAAAATGACTTAAAGAAAAGTCAAGCTGAGTCCTTGCTTTGGCAGCACGTCTATTAAAATTGCAAATGTAGAGAATATTAGCATGGCCCCTAAATGGGGATGACACACAAATGTAGAGAATATTAGCATGGCCCCTAAATGGGGATGACACAAAAATGTAGGGAATATTAGCATGGTCCCTGCACACGGATGACTCACAAATGTAGAGAACATTAGCATGGCCCCTGCACACGGATGAAACGCAAATGTGTGAAGCAGGTTGTATTTAATAAAAAGAAGGAAAAGAAAAAGTGTCAAGTTGTACACAGGGCATGCACGTTTCTATTGGATGGCACTGACACGGAGAGGAACTAACACGAGTGGCCTAACACGAGTGGCTCCCGGCCTGGGAGGCCTGCTGCTCTGTAGTTCCTCCTCTTCAACCGAGAGGTCTCCACGTGGTGATTAATTATGAAAGCTTATTGGAGTGAGATGATATCTTAGAGTGGTTTTAATTTGCATTTCCTTAATTATTAGGGACTCTGAACACTTTTTAAGATGTTTCTCAGCCATCTCTAATTCCTCGCTTGTGAAGTCTCTGTTCAGCTCTTTGCTCCATCTATTGAGTGGGTCATTTGTTTTATTTCTTCTTTGTTTTTTTAAGTAGTGTATATATTCTGGAAATCAATGCTTTGTCAGATGTATCTGTGGTGAAGGTTTCTTCCCACTCTGTGGGTTTTCTCTTCACTTCCTTGATTGTTTCTTTTGATGTACAGAAGCTTTTGAGTTTAATGAGGTCCCATTTGTCAATTGTCCACCTTAATTCTTGTGCAGCTGCTGTCTGATTTAGGAAGTCTTTTCCTATGCCTATGTCTCGTAGTCTGCTGCCAACTCTTTCTTCTATTGCCTTCAGAGTTTGGGGTTTCACATTGAGGTCTTTAATCCATCTGGAGTTGACTTTTGTTCAAGGTGAGAGATAAGGGTTTAATTTCATTCTTCTACAAGTGGTGATCCAGTTTTGCCAACAGCACTTGCTGAAGATGTGTCTTCTTGGCCCCCTTGTCAAATATGAGGTGGCTGAAATTGTATGAGCTCAGGTTTGGATCTTCAGTTTTGTTCCATTGGTCAACAGGTCTGTTTTTGTGCCAGTACCAGGCTGTTTTTATGACTATAGCCCTGTAGTATAGTTTGAAGTCTGGTATAGAGATCCCCCCTGTGTAGCTCTTTTCACTCAGGGTTGTTTTGGCTATTCGGGGTCTTTTGTTTTTCCAAATGAATTTAAGGACTTTTTTTTCCAAGCCTGTGAAGAAACTCTTGGGGATTTTGATTGGGATTGCATTAAATCTATACAAGAGTTTTGGTAAAATGGACATTTTTACAATGTTAATTTTCCCAATCCATGAGCATGGGAGGTTTTTCCATCTTCTGAGGTCTTCTTCAATTTCTTTCTTTAAGGGTTTAAAATTTTTGTTGTAGAGGTCTTTGGTGTCTTTGGTTAGGTTTGTTCCTAGGTATCTTATTGTTTTTGAGGCTATTGTGAGTGGGAAGGTCTCTTTGAATTCTTTCTCCAGTTGCTTGTTCTTGGTGTAAAGAAAGGCCATTGATTTTTTAAGGTTAATTTTGTATCCTGCCACTTTGCTGAAGCTGTTAATCGTTTCTAGGAGTTTTCTGGTGGAGTTTTTTGCATCCCTTAAGTAAACAATCATATCATCAGCAAATAGGGATAGTTTGACTTCCTCTTTTCCAATTAGTACTCCTTTAATATCCTTTTCTTGCCTTATTGCTCTAGCAAGTGTTTCAAGCACTATATTGAAGAGGAGTGGTGATAGGGGGCAGCCTTGCCGAGTTCCTACCTTTAAAGGGAATGTTTCCGTCATTTCCCCATTTAGGATGATATTGGCTGTGGGTTTCCTGTATATGGCTTTGATTACATTGAGGAATGATCCCTCCAATCCAATTCCTTCTAGGACTTTAAGCATGAAGGGATGCTGGATTTTGTCAAAGGCTTTTTCAGCATCAATTGAGATGATGGTGTGGTTTTTGTCTTTGATTCCGTTTATGTGTTTGATGATGTTTATTGATTTTCGTATGTTGAACCATCCCTGCATCTCTGGTATGAATCCAACTTGGTCATGATGGATGATCTTCTTGATGTGGGTCTGTATGCGATTTGCCAGTATTCTGTTTAGAATTTTGGCATCTGTGTTCATGAGGGAGATGGGTCTATAATTCTCCTTTTTAGTTGGATCTTTGCCTGGTTTTGGTAATAGAGTGATGTTGGCTTCATAGAAGGAATTTGGGAGAATTCCCTCTGATTGTATACTTCTAAACAGTTTCAGAAATAATGGTTGTAGGTCTTTTTGAAATGTTTTATAGAATTCTGCTGTGAAACCGTCTGGGCCTGGGCTTTTTTTAGTTGGGAGGCTTCTTACTACATCCTCTATTTCTTCATATGTTATGGGTCTGTTTAAGCTGCTGGTCTCCTCTTGGCCAAGCTTTGGTGATTCCCAAGATTTCAGATATTCATCCATTTCTTCTAGATTTTCAAACTTGGTAGAATATAGGTTCTTGTAATATTCCCATATAATTTTCTTGATCTTTTCCTTGTCCGTTGTGATATTTCCCTTTTCATCACAGATTGTATTGATTTGGAGTTGTTCCTTCTTTCTTTTTGTTAACTGGGCTAGAGGTCTGTCTATCTTGTTTATTCTTTCAAAGAACCAACTTTTGGCTTCATTGTTTTTTTGTATTGTTTTCTTTGTTTCTATTTCATTGATTTCTGCTCTGATTTTTGTTATTTCTTCCTGTCTGCTGCATTTAGGGTTCATTTGTTGTTGTCTCTTAAGTGTCTTTAGCTGCAGTGTTAGATCATTCACTTGTGCTCTTTCTGGTTTTCTGATGTAGGCAACCAGGGCTATAAACTTCCTTCTTAGGACTGCTTTTAAAGTATCCCATAGGTTTTGTTGTATTGTATTATCATTGTCATTCAGTTCCAGGAATGCTTTTGTTTCTTTCTTTATCTCTTCCTTGACCCATTCATTATTCAAGAGTGTGTTGTTTAGTCTCCATGTGTTCTTGTAGATAGTAGGGTTTATACTGATGGTGTTGATATTGGGCTTTATTGTGCTGTGGTCTGACAGAATGCATGAAATTATTTCAATCTTTTTGTATTTGTGGAGGTTACTCCCAGTATGTGGTCGATTTTGGAAAATGTTCTGTGGCATGCTGAGTAGAAAGTGTATTCTCTGGTATTAGGGTGGAATATTCGGTAGATGTCTGTGAGGTCCGTTTGTGTATCATATCATTCAGTTCAGATATCTCTCTATTTATTCTTTGTCCAGTTAACCTCCAGTAATGGCCCTCTTTGTCTCTTATGATTTCTTTTACTTTGAAGTCTATTTTGTCTGATATTAAAATAGCAACACCTGCTTTCTTTTTGGTACCATTTGCTTGGAATATTTTTTCTATCCTTTCACTATAATGTGGTGCCTATCCTTGAAGGTAAGATGCGTTTCTTGTAGACATCTACAAGGGTTCTGTTTCCTAATCCAATCTCCCAGTCTATGTCTTTTGATTGGGGAGTTTAGTCCATTAATATTTAATGTTATAACTGAAAGATGTGTTTTTCTTCCTTCCACCTTATTATCCATTTGTATTTTTGGTCTAGGTTTCTACTTCTGCAGTTATGCTTTTATTAATTTCTTTTTCTAGGTGCCTGGGGATAGGCACCTAGAAAGAGAAATTTCTTCTCTTTCTTCTGTCCTTTGAATTGCTTCAAGTATTCTCTGAACGGTTGGTTTTCCAGACATGTATTCTTTCATCTTGTTTATATCATGGACGATTTTTCTCTCTCCTTCAACTATAATCTACATTTTTGCTAGGTATAGTAACCTGGGTTGGCATCTATAGTCCTTCAACACTGGGAATGCTTTGCTCCACGCTCTTCTTGCTTTCATAGTTTGCACCGAGAAGTCAGTTATAATTCTGATAGGTTTCCCCTTATATGTAACTTGTTATTTTTCTCTCGTGTCTTTCATAATTTTGTCTTTGTTTTGGGTGTCTAGTGTTTTAACTATGATATGGCATGGAGAGTTTCTTTTCTGATCTTGTCTGTTTGGAGTTCTATGTGATTCTTGTATTTGTATGGGTGTGTCTTTTTTTAGTTTGGGGAAATTTTCATCTATTATTCTGTTGAAGATCTGTTCAATACCATTCTCTTGGGATTCTTTTCCTTCCTCTAGTCCTATGATGTGGAGGTTTGATCTTTTCATAGTGTCCCACAATTCCTGATTGTTCCACTTTTGTGTAGTTTAAAAATTTTCATAATCTTTACTTGAGGTTTTTAGTTGTTCTGTGTTACCTTTCAAGTCTGATATTCTTTGTTCTGCTTCCTACATTCTACTTCTGAGGCTTTTTCCATTCCCTTCCTCTTGATTGGATGAGTGTTTGATTTCCATTTTCATTTCATCTTCTGATTTCTTTAGTATTTCCACTTCCTTTTGGAGCTTCTCAATCTCTTCCTGTAGCTCTTTGCTTCGCTGGATGGTTTCCTTTTCTTTTGCACATGGGATCTTTTCAGTGTTTCCACTTCCTTCCGGAGTTCGTCATTCTCTCTCTCTAGGTCCTTCTTGAGTTTTTCATTCTCTCTCCTTAGTTCTCTAACTTGTTCTTTATAGTCTTTGATTTCTTTGAATATGTCTGGAGTGGTTCCTCTAAGATCTGTGTCCTGGGCCATCCCCAGGGAGATTTCACTGTAGGAATCTCCCACAGGGTTTGTAGAGCTTGGTGTGGAATTATCCTTCACCTTTCCCATGTTGTCTCTTCTTTGTGTCCCTGGCATGTGGGTTTCTCTTTGCCCATATTCCAATGCAAATCCCAAATGCCTCTTCACTGTGTTGAAGGCTTGCTTTGCTTGCCTCCTTCAGATGCCTTCCTTGTTTGTTTGTTTGTTTGTTTGAATTGTTTTTCTCCTTGCTTATGGAGTGTTGACTTGTCTAAGTTTTAGGCTTTCTATTGGAAGTCTAACTCACTCTTCCCTTTCTCTTATGAAGTTTCTCCAAAGAATCCACTTGGGCACTTCCTAGGCAATTCCACTTGGTGGGGGTTGGGGGGTTATGCCTGTTTAGCCTGGGCCCTGGTACTCTGTGCTTCAGGTGGACCTGGGAAATCCCCGATCTAAGCTCTGTGCACTCAAGTCCAGATTATTCATTCATAAAATGGGAGTGACTCCTGCCAATAGGGCTGTGGTGAAGGTTAAGTGAGGTGATGCACTCTGTTTTCTGAAGAGTCTAAGTTTAAAAACAAAGAAGGGTGAAGAGGGCTGCCATGTTACACTTCCAGAACATTCCTCTAGGTTCTTCCTGTTGCCTGGGGTGGCAAGGGCAGGAAGCCCTGGTAAGTATAGGCTCCTGTGAGAGGGACTGGTGGTGAGAAAGGCCAAAGGAGCAAGATCCCCACCATGAGATCCTGGCTGGAGTAGGGTCCCCACCAGAGCTTACTGCTGGAGTAGGGTCCCCACCAGAGCTCACTGCTGGAGCAGGGTCCCCACCAGAGCTCACTGCTGGAGTAGGGTCCCCACCAGAGCTCACTGCTGGAGTAGGGTCCCCACCAGAGCTCACTGCTGGAGTAGGGTCCCCACCAGAGCTCACTGCTGGAGCAGGGTCCCCACCAGAGCTCACTGCTGGAGTAGGGTCCCCACCAGAGCTCACTGCTGGAGCAGGGTCCCCACCAGAGCTCACTGCTGGAGTAGGGTCCCCACCAGAGCTCACTGCTGGAGCAGGGTCCCCACCAGAGCTCACTGCTGGAGTAGGGTCCCCACCAGAGCTCACTGCTGGAGCAGGGTCCCCACCAGAGCTCACTGCTGGAGTAGGGTCCCCACCAGAGCTCACTGCTGGAGCAGGGTCCCCACCAGAGCTCACTGCTGGAGTAGGGTCCCCACCAGAGCTCACTGCTGGAGCAGGGTCCCCACCAGAGCTCACTGCTGGAGTAGGGTCCCCACCAGAGCTCACTGCTGGAGCAGGGTCCCCACCAGAGCTCACTGCTGGAGTAGGGTCCCCACCAGAGCTCACTGCTGGAGCAGGGTCCCCACCAGAGCTCACTGCTGGAGTAGGGTCCCCACCAGAGCTCACTGCTGGAGCAGGGTCCCCACCAGAGCTCACTGCTGGAGTAGGGTCCCCACCAGAGCTCACTGCTGGAGCAGGGTCCCCACCAGAGCTCACTGCTGGAGTAGGGTCCCCACCAGAGCTCACTGCTGGAGCAGGGTCCCCACCAGAGCTCACTGCTGGAGCAGGGTCCCCACCACGAGCTCGGAGCTGGAGCAGGGTCCCCACCAGAGCTCACTGCTGGAGTAGGGTCCCCACCAGAGCTCACTGCTGGAGTAGGGTCCCCACCAGAGCTCGGAGCTGGAGCAGGAAGGCACTAGGCAAACAGTGCTTTTGGTGGCTGGCCAGTCTTGCTCACTCACTCTTAGCTGTACATTTTTATCCCCTGCGTTCCTGGTGACCAGATTTTTCTTTTCTTGGACAAGAACCAGAGGGTGGCTCTGGGCCTGTTTTGCCCATGTCCAGAGTTTGGCATGGCTGCCTGCTAATAAGCCACAGAGCTCCTCTGAGCTTGATTCCCCTACTCTAAAGGGTAGCGCCCCTAATCCTGCATCTCTGCTGGAGTTAAAAGACAGCAAGCTCACAGCCAGCCCCCAGCAGCGCTACACAGACCATAATAACAGATCTTTATCATAACACAGCAGGTACCTGGGGTATCTTTGGGTCTCAGGTAGGGAGTTTGGGAGACAGACCGGCCTCCCCAACAGCCCCGGGTCACCAGTGGCAAGATCGTACTGGATAGAGCTAAGTATGGATCACAGAGAAGCCGGGCTGCACTGGCAGTTGGCACTTCCTGGCAGCGAGGCCCGGTTTATCTTGGCAGCTGCCTCTGCCCTCAGGGCTGGAAGGGGGAAGGACGACGTCATGGCAAGGAAGAGAATGCATCAGCCAACAAAGTGAGATTGTTGCTTCCAGCTTCTGGAGGAGAGCTCTGCTGTCCCTGGGATGGAGATGTGATGGCCTTCTGGATTCCAGTCTGGCATTTGCATACCCACATGGAAGGTGTTTCCAGAATCACCAGACAGGTCATCCAACTAAATTCCCCCGACAAACTCGCTTCCAGATGCGGTTGTCCTGGGGACAATTGCTTCATGATAAGCTGCCATAAAGCTTGGTGACTTGCACAAGGGACAGCCACTTATTTGTCAGATTCTGCAGTGAGTGTGGGCCCAGGAGGGTGGCTGGCCCTTGCTCCCCGGGACCCTCTAGAGCCAGTCTTTTCTGGCTGTATCCACCTAGCTGTTCAACCATGACTGGAAGATCTTAGATGGGCTCAGGCCCATGTCGCAGAGAGCCTCAGTGACACAGGAAACCAACTCCACTCCTGGAAGGAGGAGCTGGCCACCCAACACGGAGCACAGTTAAGCCATCGGGAGCCCTGATGACAAACAGCCACAGGGAATGTTCTCTGGGGGTTGTTCATAGCTTCGTCGTCTGGCTCCAGTGTCCCATCCCACTTAATAGACTCCGGGGCTTTGGCCTCCTTCCTTCAACACCAAGACCCTTTCTCTTCTCCTGGTCTTTGCAGGAGGCTTCCCTTTGGCAGGACACCGTGTGAAACTCTATAGTGAATCAGCCTTGGGTGCCAATCCAGCTCTACCATTTCTAGCTGTGCAACCTTGGGCAAGTTTCTTAGCCTCTCTGAGCCTCATTTTCCCTGCTGTGATTGAGGAGCCCGTGGCCTGTACAGCAAGACTTGTGTGGAGATGAAATAAGATCAAACAGGTAAAGTACCTGCTTTGACCCTGCCCGGTACCAAGAAGACCCATGCTGAACCTTGATCCTGGTCCCCCCCCACCCTTGATTCCCACTTCTCTGCCTGGTAAACAGGCACTGGTGTTCTATGAACTGGCCTTTGCTAATTTCTTTCCTGGCTCTCTCCAGTCCATACCCCCAAGAAAACTAAACTATCCATTCACCTCCCACTACCCTCTGTAATATCCAAATTGTGCAGGGCACCCCCCAACCCTGACTTACCACCTATCACATACCAATGTGTCTGAGAAAGTGAAGGTTCTATAGTGTGGGGCGCTCTATTTACTCCTTTATTTCAGAGCTCAGCACACAGTAGG
This sequence comes from Rhizomys pruinosus, assembly GCA_009823505.1. Classification (NCBI taxonomy): domain Eukaryota; kingdom Metazoa; phylum Chordata; class Mammalia; order Rodentia; family Spalacidae; genus Rhizomys; species Rhizomys pruinosus. The sequence continues at coordinate 260,042 of VZQC01015026.1, read as the reverse complement.
TGCCCTGCAAATCTTGGGAGCTTCTCCGAACCCAGGCTCCCTTCATCCTCCCTGTGCTTCCCCTCTGTTCCTGGAGGGGACCAGGCGTCCACCCTTGGCCACAGGGCACAGCCACTCTGACTGCCCTGGAGTCAAGTGTCCTGAAACTCTTGCATGCATCCTGGATGAATCGGAGTCACACAGCCTGACAGAGAGGGAGGGGCACTCTTCCTCCAGGGCTGTCTTTCCTGACAAGTATTAACTGAAAGAGGTAGTAACGGCAAGAAGCCTGACTCAGTTCCCTGGGCCCAGGGTCACACTCCATGAAGCTAAGGCTTCTGGGAGCAGGGTGACCTTGAGTTCAATCCTCTCTCTCCTTCCCACTGTCTCTGTAAACCGAGTCAATTGATCTCAACCCTGCACCTCATTTCTGTGTAAAGAATGGATAGACAGAGCATTGCAGGATCAAAGCATGCACCATAGGTGATGCCCAACAGACCCCGGTTCCTCCTCAGTCTCAGATCATGACCCTGTCTCCGGCAGGCGAATGGTTCCATTATGTAATGGTGGCTTGCGAAGTGCTTTCTTGGCCCTTTGGGACAATTTTTTTAAATTTATGTGTATGAATGTACTGTCTGCATGCAGGTCTGTGCACCGTGTCGTGCAATGCCTCAGAGGTCAGAAGGGGCGTCGGATTCCCCTGGAACTGGAGTTCTTCTGGAGCTGGAGTTACAGATGGTTCTCAGCCGCCATGTGGGTGCTGGGGATAGAACCCGGGTCCTCTGCAAGAGCGGTCGGCGCTCTTAACCGCTAGGCCATCTCTCCAGCCCTGCCCTTTGGGACAATTATATGACTTTAGCAAACAACCAAGTATGAGTGCTGGGTGGCTCGGTGCTCTTACTGAGCAGCAAGGGTGGCTTCGGATGATTCGGAGCTACCAGGAGGTCATCTAATGTGCTGTGACTGCACACAGCATCTCCAGACAGTACTTCACCCCATTTCCGCAGCCACACTGGACAGCCGATACCATGATTTATCTTGTCTTGTAGAGGAAGAAAAGTAATGCCCAGGAGGTAGGTGGGTGGCCGGCATAAGCAGCTGGGATGCTAGCGGAAGAGGGGGGGTTAAACTCAAGCTCTGAGGCAGGGCACTCACTCTTGTTCACTTGGGGGTCACTGACAATGTGAGTGAGAGCACCTCAGCAGACCTGGGAACACCCATGCAGGACACCACAGAACACTGGCCAGGGGACGTACCTCACATGCCTTTCCTCCAAAGGCCACCACAGTCTTAGACACCGAGCTGTTAATTTCCTATCTAGAGGAGGAAACGGAGGAACATGACAATGAGGATTCTCTACAGTATGCTGGTTGGTTAGTTTGCCATGTTGATATAACCTACAGTCACTTGGGAAGAGAGTTGTTTGCGGTTTAAATTTTTATTTATTTTTATTTTATGTGCATGAGTGTTTTGCATGCATGTATGTAAGTGCACCCGTGCATGCAATGCTCAGGAAGGCCAGAAGATGGCATCAAAACCCCTGGAACGAGGGCTGGGTATGGTGGCACACGCCTTTAATCTTGCACTTGGGAGGCAGAGGCAGGTGGATCTCTGTAAGTTCAAGACCAGCCTGGTCTACTCAGTGAGCTCCAGGACAGCTAGGACTAAAGGCAGACCCCATCTCAAAAAGACCAAAAAAACAGAAACAAAAACAAAACCCCTGGAACTAGAGTCAAGGACACTTGTTAGCACCATGTGGGTGCTGGGAACCAAACTCTAATCCTCTGGAAGAGCAGCCAGTGTTCTTAACTACTGAGCCATCTCTCCAACACCCTTGTTTTTTTTATTTTTGTTTGTTCCTGAGACAGGGTCTCACTATGTAGCTCTGGCTGGTCTAGACCCAGCTTGCTTTAATCTCACAGAGATTCACCTGCCTCTACCTCCCCAGGGCTGGGATTGAAGGTGTGTGGGGCGAGACACCCAACCCTGAAAGAGAGTTTAGTGCAGAAGTTCTAGATCATGTTGGGGATTGTGTGGATTTTTCACTGATGCAGGGAGACCCAGGCCACTGTGGGCAGCACTGTTCTCTAGGCCGGAGGTCCTGTGAGAGGAGACAGCTATGAGTAAGCAAGCATGCATCTCTGATCTCTCTGTTCTTTGTTATGGATGTGAGGTGACTCGCTCCCTGAGGCCCTGCTTCGACTTCCCCCAAATCATACGCCAGATGAACCCCTTTCTCCCTATGGTGCTTCTTATACAGCAAGAGAAACAGAACTTCAACACACAGAAAGCAGGCGGTGGGGTCGAGGTTGGAATGTCAGCAGACCTCAGCCTGGACCATCACAGTGGTCACTTCAAGTCAAGCACTGGTGCAGGCAAGTGACAACTGCAGGTGGTGATGCTCAGTCCAGGGTATCATTGCTTTTCCCCCACGGGACAGGATTCCATGACAACTTGGCAGTGGGGTTGCTCAGTTCTCATGCTTCAAGAACTGGGATCCTACTTGACCCCTGTAGCCCCTCTTGCTTAGTCCCCTCGGCACCGTACCCCTGCTCCTCTGCCCCTGACAATAGACTGGGGCGGGGATTATCCAGGAATATCTTTTGATTGGATTCAGGCAGTGGGAAAACTTCGAAGGGCAGAATTTCATCTGTGTGTTCACTGATCTTAACTGAGATTGAGCTGTGTGTCACCAATACAAATAACAGATAAATCCCTATCACATTAGATCTCAGCAGAGCCTGAAATACCATTTATGCCTAATGTCACTTCAAAACGATGCTGCTTATTACACCTGCTGCTCAATCCTATTATTTAATGCCTTAATAAAGAAGCTCGTCCATTGTTGCATTAAAAATTTGTGGTTTTAATATTTTGATACTATTTTAATATAATTAGCATACTTTGTAATTTTCTGTATTTTTATGGCATGCATTGTCAAGCAATATTCCCAGAAGGGGATCTGTAAGTTTCATCATACTTCCAAAGAGTCCTTGGCTTATGAAATATTTACACCCAATCCTTTGAGGCAAGGACCTACAATCCTGTGTTACATTTTTTATTTTTCAGAAGAGAATTTAGGCACAGAGAGGCCAAGCACACTGCCCAAAGTCACACAGTCAGGGAAGAGCAAAGATTTGAGCCCAAGAGGCTAGACCAGAGCCTATGCTCTTGATTAGCACACAGCATCCGGCCTCCCTAGCCCTTTGAAGGCTGCCGGCTTTGTTTTCCATCTGGAACTTTCCTTGTGCTCTCTGCCTTAACACTCCACCTCCCCAAGTGCCTTGAAGGCTGGGACTGGCTTTATTTATCTTTGAATTCATATGAGTCCAGAAAGGGTTCAAATAAAAGTTTTTTAATGCACACGTCTGTAACCTGTAAATGCCCCATACGTCATGGGTGCAAAGACCCTTTATTTTCTGATGCAGTTTTACTGCTTTAAAGGATAGAAAAGCCCCCAAGCCAAAGAGTTTGTCTACGCTTTATAACAGCATTACTGTGGGGCCTTGCATTTTTATAGTGCTTTTGACGGGCCCAGAATTTTTATGTTCCTTTGACTTAAACCATAGTATAAATTTGTCAGGAAGGGAACTGGGCTCAGCACCTGTGTCTTAGAAGCAGAAATGGAAGCTTGGTGGTAGCAGGTAGAGGCTGCAGAACCCAGCTCTTTCACTCCCTGGCTGATGGCTCTGAACCCATCATCCATGGAACGGGGACGATAAGAGGGACTGGTGGAGCTGCCGAAGGCTTAAGTGAGACAACACAGACTATTCAAACATGGCCATCAAGGCTGCCCTCTGGAGTCTAGGCAAGGACCACAGGATGCTGGTGGCACCCAAGGGGGATGTAGTCGAGACTGGATGGGTTCTAGGTCCATCTCAGTCCGATCTCTGGGCCAAGACTTGGCCTTCTTGGACCCTTCAGCTCCTGAGTGGTAAAATGGGGGGATAGGGTAGGTTCTCCATACCCACCTCAGAACTTCTTCACCGAAAGTCTTTCCAGAGTGGGCCTGACACCGGGAGCTGGCGACACAGTTTAGAGATGGTGGGAGCACTCACTCCAAGCTAGTGTGAAGGCGGTGGGTAGCATGGCTGCCTCTCGCCTGTGTGTCCAGTGTGACATTGCAACATGATATTGTTATTTAAGAAGTTCATCTCTTGAGGAGCCACGTAATTAGGTTAGAAAAACAAATTGCAGGAGAAATGTTTTAAGTCTGCTTACGACTGTGCATCGGGCCACACTCATAGTTGTCCTTGGCTGGATGCAGCCCACAGGCCACGAGTTACACACAGAGCTCAGCAGTAGATCCAGGGCCCACGTAGCCTTCAGCTTGTCTTCTTTGGTGTGGCGAGTTAGCAGTCAAAGGTGTCAGAGGGTGTGGTGTGGACGCCAGGCTCTGTTAGGGTTTGAGTCCCCCAAAGCCCATGGTCTGAGTGCATGGTCTCCAGCTTGCGCCTCTGTTTGGAAGTCTGTGCAGCCTTTAAGATGCGGGGCCTGACTGAGGAAGGAGCGTGGCAGGGGCAGGCATCTGAAGAGCCTAGGCAGCCTGCATCCTGTCTCTCCTGCTTCCTGGGCCACAGCCGTGCCAGTCGTCTGCACCACACGCTCCCGCTGCTGTGAGTGCTGCCAGGCCTTCTCCACTACGAGGGACTGAAATCCTTCTGAAATCAGGAACCAAAAGAAACCGTTTTTGTTTTACACATTTTCTGTGAGAAATTTTGTTACAAATGCCACCAATACAGGGCCTGGCAAGACTGATCCACCTTAAGCCTTCCCTCCCCTTATACATAACTGTCAGGTGAGTCAAGATCTCCTGGCCCCCAACCCATGTCTTCCACTCCCTTTCATGCCCCACCCCCAATTTCTTCCTTTGTTCTTTGAATCTCATATGAAGATGAGTGTTAAGAGTCCCAGTATTGCTGGGTGTGGTAGAGCACACCTTTCATCCCAGTACTTGGGAGGCAGAGGTAGGTGGATCTCTCTGAGTTCAAGGCCAGCCTGGTCTACATAGAGAATTCCAGGACAGCTGGGGCTGCAGGGAGACCCTGTCTCAAAAAGAGCCTCCCCTCAAAATAAAGAGTCCCAGTATCATAGTCCTGGCACACAAGGCTAGATGCACAGGGCTGCTGCACCTAACAGGGCTGGGCAGCCACACATACACACACACACAAACAAACACACACACACACACACAAAACACAGATATACACACACACAAGCTTAACACACATATACAAAAACACACACATATGCCCTCTTCTGACCTCCTTGGCATTGCACGACACGGGTGCACCAACCTACATGCAGACAGTACACTGATACACATAAATATATGTATATATGTATATATATATAATTGAAATATTAAAAAAAACTAACGTTAAAAAAACAAAAAAACCCAAATACATACATGTACACTCACCCATTCACTTACATGCATACACACATATACAGGCAGAAATATATATACATACTTATACACACTCATATACACAGTACATACATATACAGAAAGACCCAAACACACACACATATATATATATATATACTTACAGACATACACACCCATATCCACCACACACACACACACACACACACACACAGGATCAATGGAGCCATGGGAGGACGGCAAGGTGGACAGGCCTGCCCAAGATGATGGGGAAACCTATTGAGCCACTCTTCTTCCCCAGATGACTTTCCAAATGTAAAATTGTCTTATGTTATTGCCAAAGAAAGAGATTTTAGAAGAAGCTAACATGGGATTTAACGAGTGTAGAGCAATAACGTTCCTTGTAGCAAATTAGAATTCTGAGGCTGCCAGGGGGAACAAGCTCCTCAGGAGATGCCAACGTTCTGCTATTATTAGTGGACGGCTTGATCCTCCCATGTAGACAGGAACAATAGAAACAGCTCCATGTCCTGCATTGGGATTGACACATGGCCCTCTCAGAATGTGGATTTGAGCCCCAGGAGCCTCAACCCCAGCCAAGGAAGACCCTGAGAGCCTCAGAGACTTCACTAGGATGAGGATCAGGGACCACAGAGCACAGAGACTCTGTTTTCTGCATAGCAGGGTGGCGGCTATATGCCTCTGAGTTTGGCTGTGTTTGTGCTGTGTGACTTCAAGAAGTCACTGTGCTTCTCTGAGCCTCTGCTTCTCCAGACTTCTTAGTGGGCTTTGGTGTGGGTGAAGGACAGTTGTAAAGAGAATTGAAATGACACAGACAAAAGTGCACTGGAGGCTGAACAGGCCACTGAGTGGGGAAGATGGCAGACGACAGGCCATTTGGTTGTTTTTTTTCTATCCCTGCCCCTCCCCCATTGTGGAGCCTGGCTGTCCTCTACACTAATCATGATAATAATCTACATTGATTATGCTCTTACTGAGGGCCAGGCATTGTCTCACTCTTTATCTAAGGTAATATTAGTAATTCCATTTTATAGATGTGGAGACTGAGGCCTGAGTCACCCAAAGCCACAAGGCCCTGAACATGGTGGAGACTTGAAGGCAGGCCTCCCTGATTTGAAAGCTCTCACTCCTAGGCAATATTTGAATAGATATGCCTGACACGCAGCTTCCAAACTTCGTCAACTCTGCCAGGGTGAGGAGTTCATTCCCGACTCATCCCGTCACCGCACAACGAGTGCTTGATCCTGACACAGGAAGCAGCGTTATAATGATGTGATTATCTGTAAAATAGGATGATTGGGCTGGATACTGTCTTAAGATTGATTCCCAGAAACCTCTCTTTAAGAGTGTGAGCCTTTATAGACAATGTAGCCTGGCCACCGAAGAAATCTTCAGAATTGGACTGCAGCAACTTAGACCTGTGTGTGTGTGTGTGTGTGTGTGTGTGTGTGTGTGTGTGTGTGTATGGGGGCAACTAATCCTCTCTCGCCAATTGCTATAAAAAAAAAAGTTAAAATTCTGGTGAAGAGGTAATTATTCCCTGTAGCCCTATGGTGTGGTTTTCAAATATCTGCTCAGAAGGAAAGTTAACTGAGGAAATACAAATCTATTAAATGTGCAGGGCAGAAGAATAAGGAGTATCCATAAAAGGCCTTCTAAACCGCATCAAAGCTTGTGAGGTCATCGAGGGCCTGCCGAACACTGCCAATTAGACCTAAATGGGAAACGGGCTTCAATCTCAAAATTAAAGATGGAGAGCAGCAATTAACCTGTCTTCTAACAGAAAACATGGCCCTTAATGCTCCATGTAATTTAATATTTTAAAATTATGACCACAAGCGTCCAAGCCTCCTGTTGGACAATATAAAATGAGTAATAAAAATCTCAGTGGGGCTTTGGCTAGTGTGGGCGAGACAGGCCAGGAATAATGGTTGTGAGTACAGAGAACGTGCAGGCTGCAGAGCTGAGCTGGCAGGCTGAGTGTGGCCTGGTCATCATCCCCATGGGCTCAGCTCTGAGAGACAACAGTCATCCTCTGGGAATAGGAATTATTTGATTTTTGGTCAATGACATTCATAGGAAGGGCTGTGCTGATGTGAGTTGAAAGGAGCCCCCAGCAGAGCTAAGAGGATGCTGCCTATTCCAAGGGACCCCTTTGAAGTGTGGTTCTCAGAGCTAAGGAGAGGGCTCAGCCAGGAAAGTGCTTTCCTTGCAAGCATCAAGATTTGAGTTCTACTCCCCAGAACCTACATAAAAAAAAAGCTGGCTGTGGTAATCCCAGGACTGGCTCGGCTAAGACAGGTGACTCTCCCGAAGGGTCTGATGGCCAGCCAGCCCAGCCTACCTGGCAGGTTCCAGGCCTGTCTCAAAATACCAGGTGAACACCTGAGGAATGATATTTGAGGTTGACCTCTGACCTCCACATGCCCACATGTTTGTGGACACACACACACACACACACACACACACACACACACACACAGAGTTGTGGTTCTCGCCTCCAGGGTCCTCTGAACAGGCCTTGTGCCAGCAGGCCTAGCATCAGACTTGGGGAAGCTCTGCAGCTGACTGGCATTGGCACCCAGGGCTGAGAACAGTGCTTTAGATCATGGGCCTGGCAAGGAAGAGAAGTGGGCATTTGGTGGGCATTTAGAACATGGCAGGCCTTGACTTTGCAGGAATCAAGGGCACAGCGTTGGTCCTGCAGAATGGGGAGTGGCTATGCAGATTAGGAGGTGGGCCTATCGAAATACCTCCTCCTGATGGGTAGAACAGGGAACCAAACAGAACTCCCAGATATGGGTGCATCCCCAGCTAAGCTCCAGGCCTGAAGCCAGGAGCTAGACCCTACAGTAGGTTCATGTTATCTGTAAGAAACGAATCCTGATGGTTCATTTTCTTTTTTTTTTTTTTTCCTTTGGTCTTTTTGAGGCAGGGTCTCCCTGTAGCCCCAGCTGTCCTGGGTCTCTGTAGACCAGGCTGGCCTTGAACTCACAAAGATCCGCCTGCCTCTGCCTCTGCCTGCCTCTGCCTCCTGAGTGCTAGGATTAAAGGTGAGCACCACCATGCCCAGCCTGATGGTTCATTTTCAAAGGTGCCCCAAGCCAGCTTATATCCAGCTACAAATGAACAGAAATGACTAGACCCCTGCTAATGTCTATTATTCTATCCCTTAATTAAACTAGAAGTTTGGAGTAAAAAAATTGCTAACAGCCAAGCTTGCTGTAAGGTCATGCTCTTGGTGACCTTTCAGATTAACAAGATGTAAGCTGTAGAGAAGAATCCCTGCTCAGCTGTGTTGAGAAAGAGACAAAAACTAAGCAAGAGTGGGAAAGATGGGACCGGATGATGTGTAAGATTGCACCCTCCTGAGTGCCCAGCAGGGTCCACACAGCCACTGCCATTCTAGGCTGGCACCCAACTTTGTAAGGTTATAACATGAACTGCCTTACTTCCTCTCCTCCAGATTTCCAGTGTTCATATTATGAAGTCTGGGAGCTCTTATTATGAAGTGAGAATCTTTGTTTTTCACATACCTGCTATAGCTAATATCCCAACCTGTGAGGCTCAGGTATGTAGGTGGCCAGCAGTCTCTAAAGGAGACTGGGAACATCCCTCTAAGGTCTGGGGATTTTCTCCTGAACTTGCTTCCCTTGCCTTCTCTATCATTTGCTCCCATTGTGGGTAACAGGGTGATATGGGACATTGGGAAGGTCACAGGATTTGCAGATAGACACACTGGACACCTAGGGCTGCCAAAGGGCCATCACCCTCCCAAGGCTGCCTCTCTCTCTCTCTCTCTCTCTCTCTCTCTCTCTCTCTCTCCCTCCCTCCCTCCCTCTACACACACACACACACACACACACACACACACACACACCCCTCTCTTTTTTTAATAGATTACTAAATCAAGCCTCAGGGAGGTGAGGCAGCACTTCTCTGGTCACTCATCTAGGGAGTACTGGTCTGGGATTTGAACCCATCACCATCAACTGGAAACTTCTAAACTGTGTCAGAGGCTTTGGGGGGTGTTGGGGGAGGGTTTGGACAGAGGAAGAGCCAGCAGGTCTCAGGTGCTCTCTGCCTTTCTTCCTCTCAGACATACTGACTACAAAGCAGAGCTCTGTGCTTTCTAGAAATGGAGACGTATGGCAGGGGTGAGGAGACTGCAGGCAGTCACACCTGGGGGGAGGGTTTGCTCCCATTACATATTAGGGACACAACTTGTTCCTGTTAGGTATAAATTGGGCTGCCTCATAAGATTTCACTTGAAGAAAGGGACAAACAGCTTAAAAATAACTGAAAAGCAGAGCACAAACCAAGCCTAACCACTGCTGAGCCTGGCTAGGAGGTGCCACCCTGTGCAGCTGGCACTGCTGAGCCTGGCTGGGCATGTGCAGATGGAACTGCAGCCCAGGCACAATGAAAACTCAGATCTGCAAGAAGCTGCTGCCCAAGGACGAGGCACAGGTTGGAGAGGGTACGATCCTCTTTGCTGAATTTGAATGCAAGAGCTCTGGCTGTTAGAAAGTAGACTTCAGGGGCTGGAGAGGTTAAGAGCACAGGCTATTCTTCCAGAGGACTGGGTTCATTTCCCAGCACCCACAGGCATCACAACCATCTGCCTGTCCAATGCCAGGGGATCTGATGCCCCCTTCTGGCTTTCTTGGGCATTGTACGTGCATTGTACACTTGTATAGACGTGGTGCACTGTTACATGCAGGCGAAACATTCATACCCTTAAAATAAAACCAGATAGCCGGGCGTGGTGGTGCACGCCTGTAATCCTAGCACTTGGGAGGCAGAGGCAGGCGATCTTTGTGAGTTCAAGGCCAGCCTGGTCTACAGAGTGAGTTCCAGGACAGCTGGGGCTACAGGGAGACCCTGTCTCGAAAAGACAAAAAACAAAACAAAATAAAAAAAAATAAAACCAGATAAAATATAACAAAAAATTAGGCAAGAGAAGCTGGTGGGATTATGGCTTGGTAAAGTGGTTACAAATCTGAATTTGATTCCCAGAACGCTGTATGCCAGATGTGGTGACACATACTTGAAATGCTAGCGCTGGGGAGGGAGAGACAGGCAGATCCCTTAGCCTCTCTAGCCAGCCTGCCTAGCCAACATGATGAGTTCTAGGACTATGAGAGACCCCGTCTCAATAATCCAAGGTCAATGGCACCTGAGCAGTGACACCTGAGGTTGTCTTTTGGCATCATGCACCCATGTACACAGGAACATGCACAAGCATGCACACACAACACACACACACACACACACACACACACACACACACTCAATGGTCTCTTTGATACCAACAAGATATCCTGCTAGTACAAAGCTACGGAAGATTTGGGTCTCTGTAACATGGTGCCTTGTCTGAAGACTGACATCTCTTGTAGGAAGATCCAGTTTGAATTGGGAGCTAGTTCTCAGCTAGCACCCCTCAGGGTGTCACTTGGATGGGAGTCAGGGGATTTCTCTGACCCCGCCCCAAGGAGGAGCGAACAAGTGGCCTAAGTGCACGATGCTCAGTTGGGCAACCGTGTGCAGTGGTGAGGAGTTAGAGGCCCATGATTGGCTCTAGGAGCTGATGTCATTTGGCTTAGAAAAGCAGGCTGGCCGGGTGTGGTGGCGCACGCCTGTAATCCTAGCACTTGGGAGGCAGAAGCAGGTGGATCTTTGTGAGTTCAAGGCCAGCCTGGTCTACAGAGTGAGTTCCAAGACAGCTGGGGCTACAGGGAGACCCTGTCTCTAAAAGACCAAAAAATAAAATAAAATAAAATAAAATAAAAGCAGGCTGTAGCAGGCAATGAATCAAATTGTCCATTACCGTCATTACAGAATTCCTGGCCATCATTATTTTTGCCTGCTTACAGGCCAAAGCAGGCCTGCATTTCATTCAGGTGGCCAGTGGGTTGGAAAGAGGTTCTTGGACCACCAACCTGGATAGCTGGTGTGGTGAAGTGAATTGTGAGTGGACACAGGCTGAAGATAAGCCATCGGCCATCAGCCTGAAATTCCTGTTCAGGAGCCAGCAGTCTCTGGGCAGGTGGGAAATCACGGCCACGAGCAGGAAACGTTCTGTTGTCCCAGGCTAAGGGCCCAAGTTGGAGGTGCATTTCAGGTTGGGCTACGGAAGTATCCGGCTGGTCTCCGTACCGAGAGGCCAGTTCCCTATAGAGGCAGCAGGCGGGTACTGTGTTTCCCTTCCCTTAGCAGGGTCTCGCGGTACCTGCTCATTACAAAGAAAGCTTCCTACAATCTCTGCTTCTTGGAAATCAGCTATTGACCGGAAATCATTGGTCTGACCTTCATCCAGGCAGGAGTACAGCAGACACGAGCACCAGTCCCACCCCACCTCAGAGGTGCAGCCCACAGGCCTCAGTGGCTGGCTGTGCCCCTGGCCTAAGCAGAACATAGAAGGCTCCAGGGGTGTCTTGAAAGTGCCACACAAATGGTCTATCAGGGCAGCTTCAGAGCTTTGAGAAGTCTCTGAATTTGCTCGGACATCTGCAGGGGCTAAAGCAGAGGAACACATGGTCCCTGGGTGCTCATGGGCAGTCTTGTTCTCTCTAGCACTCTCTGCTCAGAGTCAGAGTGAACCTGCCAGCTCCCACAGTGCCCACTCAGTGTGCCTGGGGCCATGGGACCCTCCCACTGTATCCACTCAGTGTGCCTGGGCCATGGGACCCTCCCACTGTGCCCACTCAGTGTGCCTGGGCCATGGGACCCTCCACTGTGCCCACTCAGTGTGCCTGGGCTATGGGACCCTCCCACTGTGCCCACTCAGTGTGCCCGGACCATGGGACCCTCCCACTGAGCACATATGCCTGGCTCCTGCCTTAGCTTCTCTACACCATATATTCTGGGGGAAGCATGGAATTCTACCCTATGGAGAGCAACAGCTGGGTTTTGTGGTTTTTCTTTTTGTCTTTTAAAATACATAGTATATAACAGATTCATGACCTGTCTATGGTATTAAAAGCTTATGGGAAGAGCCAGGTATGGTGGTATAATCCCAGCAAGATGATTACCGTGAATTCAAAGCCAGCCTGGGGTACAGACCAAGACCTTATCTCAGCACAATGAGCTTCCCCAAAATGTGCATGGGGACAGCATAGGAAGAAGTTCCTGGCACATGATAGGTGCTCAGTAATACATGAACCAGCATGAATTGTCCCCTGGGAGGGGTGATGCCAGCCCCAGTCTGCCTAGCCCGGGCTCCAACCTCAGGCCTGCACACACTTCAGTCTGCACACGCTCACACTCACACCCAGATTCCTGGACCCTCCTTGGCAGCCAGTTGGCCTGTTGGGACTTGTTATAATTTAAGCAGGTACAGGCTTAACTCAGCTCAAATGAGACTTGAACACTTCAGGTCTCTGTTGTCGATTCTCCCAACACAGGGAAAAAGGTAATGGTCAATTAGCGAGACCATCAGATGAGGCTGGAGGAAAATCAATAGTATGGACCAATCCTGAGCATTCTGATGCTGGTCAGGGTCCTAGCTGCTGGCAAACAGGTACAGGGAGTAATTGACTTTTCCCTAGCGACCTGTCCCGTGGACTCCACAACTCTCCAATTAACATGTTCCATTGACAGGCACACAATTATTTGGGTTCACTGTGCCCCAGCCAGTGTTTGTTCAATCAGAACTTGCAAACATGTGAAAGTGCACAGAATAGAAAATACAAGTGGCTCTCAGAACAGTCTGAAAGAAACCTTGGACTTTTAGCTCAAAGGCCTGTCCAGCATCCCTTACCCATCAGCCTCTGGCTGGAACAGACCCCATCCCAGCTGCAGAATGGAGAGGAGGCTGCCCGTGGCTTGGCTGGTTCTCTCTAGCACAGCTGATCAGAGAGGAAGGGACAGCTCCCACCCATCCCTACCCCCACATCCCACTTGAGCGGAGAAGTAGCTGGGCTGATACGTTGGCTGCTAAGAAGGTTACTTCTTCAGCCTGAATCTTCTGATCTGTCTCCCAGTCCTCAGGGATCTTTCTTGGACCTGGGCACATGCCTTTGCCTGCTGTACCCACCTCATCCCGTCTTTCTCCTTCCTTAGCAGGGACACCATTGATTGACACCCACTGTTCCCTCTTTAAGGGAGAGCCCCCAAGGACCCAGCTAAGCATCATTCTCATTGCCTGGTGAGGATACAAGGTGCTTAGACAAATCTCTAGCAGGTACTGCAGAAGTGGGTGAGCGGAGATGGGTGTAAGCGGCACGAAGTGCAGGGAGGGGAGGGAACAAGCAGCTAGGAAGAGGGATGCTAGAGAATTTGTGAGGACAATATTAGTCACTTTCCTGTTGCTGTGATCAAACACTGTGACCAAGGCAACTTACAGATGGAGGAAGTACACTGAGCTTATTGTTCCCGAGGATTCCATCATGGGGGATCTCCCAGGATCACCTGAAGCAGAGTTTCTTCACAGGCTTGGAAAAAAAAGTCCTTAATTTCATTTGGAAAAACAAAAGACCCCGAATAGCCAAAACAACCCTGAGTGAAAAGAGCAATACAGGGGGGATCTCTATACCAGACTTCAAACTATACTACAGGGCTATAGTCATAAAAACAGACCTGTTGACCAATGGAATAAAACTGAAGATCCAAACTTGAGCATATACAATTTCAGCCACCTCATATTTGACAAAGGGGAAAGAAGACACAATGGAGAAAAGACAGCATCTTCAACAAGTGGTGTTAGCAAAACTGGATCACCACTTGTAGAAGAACGAAATTAAACCCCTACCTCTCACCCTGTACAAAAGTCAACTCCAGATGGATTAAAGACCTCAACATGAAACCCCAAACTCTGAAGGTGATAGAAGAAAAAATTGGCAGCAGACTACAAGACATAGGTGTAGGAAAAGACTTCCTAAATCAGACAGCAGCTGCGCAAGAATTAAGGTCAACCATTGACAAATGGGACCTCACTAACTCAAAAGCTTCTGTACATCAAAATAAACAATCAAGGAAGTGAAGAGAAAACCCACAGAGTGGGAGGAAACCTTCACCACAGATACATCTGACAAAGCAATGGTTTCCAGAATATATAAACTACTCAAAAAACAAAGAAGAAAGAAAACAAATGACCCACTCAATAGATGGAGCAAAGAGCTGAACAGAGACTTCACAAGTGAGGAATTAGAGATGGCTGAGCAACATCTTAGGAAGTGTTCAACATCATTAATCGTTAAGGAAATGTAAATCAAAACCACTCTAAGATATCATCTTACTCCAATAAGACTGGCTGGATCAAGAAAACAAATGATACCAAGTGCTGGAGAGGTTGTGGGGAAAGGGGAACACTCATCCACTGCTGGTGGGAATGCAAACTCATACAGCCACTATGGAAAGCACTGTGTAGAACCCTTAGAAGATTTGGAATGAACTTACCACCCGATCCAGCCATACCACTCCTAGGCATGTACCCATAAGACTCATCCTACTGCAGAGATACATGCACAGCCATGTTTATTGCACCTCTCTTCACAATAGCAAGGAGCTGGAACCAACCCAGATGCCCCTCAACTGATGAGTGGCTAGAGAAAATGTGGTACATCTACACAATGGAGTTCTATGCAGCAATAAAGAAAGATAACATCATGAACTTTGCAGGAAAATGGCTGGAGCTAGAGGACATCATGCTGAGTGAAGTAACGCAGTCCCAGAAAAACAAACGACAAATGGTATCCCTCATCTGTGGATGCTAGTGCCAATTACCTAGTTGTATTTCTTGTGCAGGGCTCCTTGAGCTTTTATCCAAGTAGTTGGGAGTGATATGTATTGGAAACAACAACAACAACAACAACAACAGAAAGCACTGCATCAAAGAACTGACTGAAACAATGAACTTCTGCTCAAAACAGTCAACTTCCACATGGAGAATATTGAGAAAAACTGAGAAAGAGATGAAAAGCATGTTTGGCAGAATGCATGAGCTCTGGTGGGGTGGGGGGGGTAGGGTGGACAACACGGGTCTAGATTTGATTAGTAACATAATCTTGTACAAAAATATATATAATAAAATAATAATAATAACAAGAACAACAACAAAAAAGATTCCATCATGGCAGGAGGTGTGGTAGCAGACACCCAGAGCAGAAAGCTAAGTGCTCACATCTTCGAGCATTACAGAAAGCACAGAGAGCAGGAAGTGAGGCAATAGCTGTGCAGTCTCAAGGCCTGGCTTCCAGTGACCTGCTTCCTCCAGCAAGGTTCCAAACAAACTTCTGAATGCAGCGCCACTAACTAGCCTTAAGTATTCAGTTATTTGGAGCCAGTAGAGGGCATTTCTTATCTAACCACCAGAGGGTGAGGCAGGCTAGAGAGGGTAAAGCAGGAGGCAGCCAGTGCTGAGTAGCTGAGTGCGTAGACCACTGAGGCTGGGTGAGAAGATGGCAGGCAAACACCTGGAAGGCCATTTAGGGCATGGTTAGGGGATGTGGGCTCTGCATCCAGGTGTGGGGTAGAACTCAGCTGTGGCATTTCCTGGCTGCAGAGTGGAGGAAAAGCAAGAATTCTCTCTGCCCCTCAGGTTTTTTTCTTCTCTAAGTGGGAATAATAATAGAACTTTCTTTATACAAACTGGCTGTGCGGATTAAATTGTACCTGCGAAACACCTTAGGCAGTGTCTGGTTAGACGACTAAATAAGCACCAGTCACTAAGCTTTGTGTTATTGCCACCATTGCCAGTAATAAACAGAGAAGTGGTGGAGAGAGTGGTTGGTAAGGTGGGTGACAACTTGATGGGAGGTTGGGTGGGGCAGGTGAGTTAATGTCTACACAGGTGATTGGCTGACAGATTGATGGATGGGTGAGTGGATGAATGGAAGCATGAACGGATGGGCGAATGGATGGGGCAGTGGATGGATAAGTGGATGGATGGACGGATGGATGGGTGGATGGGTAGATGGATGGGTATGTGGGTAGTAAATGCATGGATGGATGAGTGGGGTGGGTAGATGGTAGATGGACAAATGGGTGGATGGGTTGATAGATAGATGGATGAATGGATGGATGAGTGGGTGAGTGGATGGATGGATAGCTGAACAGGTTGGATGGATGGGTGGATAGATGAATAGATGGATAAGTGGATGGATGGGTGGGTGGTTGGATAGGTGGATGGATGGGTGGATAGATGAGTATATGGATGGATGGATGTATAGGTGAGCATGTGGACAGTGAGATAAGTGGACACATGGATATCTGATATCTGATTTGATAAAGGAATTGGTGGAGTGAGTGGGTTAATGCATTCATAGGTGACTGGATATATGAATGGATGGGTGGGTGGGTGGATGGATGGATGGATGAATGGGTAGATGGGTGGATGAATGGATAGATGGATGGGGTGGGTGGGTAGATGAATACTTGGATGGTAGGTGAATAGATGGATGGGTAGACAGATGGGTGGATGGATGGGTGGGTAGATGAACATGTGAACAGTGAGGTGGATGGACACATGGGTGCATGACCTGGTAGGAGGATGGGTAAGGTAGGTGGGTTAGTGCACACATAGGTGACTGGAGAAGGTTGGAAAGAGGGATGGGTAGGAGAGTTGATGGTCTGTACTGTGAACACTGGGCGAAGCTGTCTCATGGACTGCCCTCCCCTGGGCCATCCCCAAGGTGACAGAGCTGCCTGGCCCCTTCCCTACCCCACCAACACAGGTACAGGTATGATGGTTCCCAGTTTGAATTCCTTTTAGATTCCTTTTCCTGACACCCAAGGTACTTCTTGACAGTTCATGAACTCCCTGTAAGGGACTTCTGGGATCCAGGAAGCTGGTCACTCAGTCCCAACTTCCTCATGGAGCCATGTCCCACAGCCATGACTCAGCTTTTCCCCTATGCTCCAGAATCTGTTGGGAATTTGAACTTGGATTTTCTATGCTTTACCTGAGGGAGAGGACCCAGGTCTCCTCGATGGCTCCCAATCACTTCTAAGCCCTTAAATATGGAAGCACTGGCTGAGCACCTCCAACAAACCCACTGCTGGTACTGATTACTGTATTTTATCCTCACAGGAGCCCTACGTATTCATCTCTGTCCTGCATATAAGAAACCCAAGACCGAGTCTGGAATGGAGCATGAGGAGAAGGTAGGATTTGAACCTGGGTCTCCACTACAATGCCCAGTTTCCCTCTCTACTCTCAACCTTCTTAGTGTCCTCAGAAAAGGATCCACCCCTTTTCCAGGGTGTGTATAGCCTGTTATTTGAAGACAAACCTGGAACTATGTTGTGATTCTGGACTAGAAAATGTTTTCTAGAGATGAAATTGTATTTCTTATTGATTTTATGTTAGAGCGACTTCACTGGGAACAAGTTCTGTTTATCATCAGTTTAAAGAAGTCACAGCTCCCACCCACAACACTAGCAACCCTTACACCATTGAGACGCCACTACCCGAAGCATCATATCCCCTGCAGGGGGTGAACCTGTTCCTTCCCAAAGGCCCTTCTCTGCTCTGTCCCATTCGTTGGCTCTCAAATTGCTGTCAATTTAAGACTCACTCTGGGGTTTCTGGACTTTTAAAACTGAGTTTCTGAGGACTAAAATCCTACAAGAATCATGAATGCATCCTGAGCCGTGCAGCTCCAGGCACAGTGCCAGCCAGGCATCTCTCACAGTGGTCTCTGAATAATCTTGTGCCTCACTCACTCAGACCAAGCTCATCCTTGAACCAGACTAGAGGGTCTCTGAGCTGTAGTCTGTGTCCATGGAGATCCAGTCAAGACCTCCTGCCACCAATATCCCTTACATTAAAAGGCATATTTGGGCTGGGCATGGAAGCACAAACCTTTAATCCCAGCACTCGGGAGGCAGAAGCACGAAGATCTCTGTGAGTTTAAGGCCTGGTCTATATAGTGAGTTCCAGGCCAGCTGGGACTAGAGGGAGACCCTGTCTCAAAAAGACCAAAAAGGAAAAATAGAGATGGGTCAGTAGGTAAGAATGCTTGTTACCCAAGCATGAGAACTTGAGTTCAAATCCCCAATGTCCGCATAAAATGGGTGTGGCCCTATGTTCACTGTAACCCCCGTGATGTGGGGGATGAGGCAGGAGGATCATCGGGGCTTGCTGGCCACTAGGCTCAATCCAGGTTCAGTGAGAGAGCCTATCTCAAGGAAATAGGGCAGAAAGTGATAGAGCAGGAATATGACATCCTCCTCTGACCTCTGTATGCACACACACACACACACACACACACACACACACTATCTGCTTGTAACTTCGAAAGTCTTCTGTATACCTTCTAGCATCTCTAGTTATTTGTGGCATTTAATCCATTGTATAAACATTATGCGAATGTCTGTTGCACTGTGTTGTTTAGAGTGTCAGGACAAGAAATAAAGTCTGCATGTGCTCAATACAGATGCAATCTGTTCACAAAGATCCTTTCCATCTGTGGTTGGTTGAATCTGCAGAAGTGGAACCTACCATACAGAGGACTAACTGTCCCAATGAATAACAAAAACAAACAAACAAACATCATACAATACAGAGGTATCTGGCATTCAGAAAGCATCGGCTCTACGGGTCTTCAAGACACCCCAGACCAGTGAAAGAAATGACAAGACTCATTCATGAACTTGAGCAGGAAAAGCTCAAATAGAACACGAATTAATGGACGTTAGCAGTACGTTCTTTAAAATTCCACCATGGCCAGCATTTGGAAGGCAGAAGCAGGCAGATCTTTGTGAGTTCAAGGCCAGCCTGGTGTGCAGAGTGAGCTCTAGGCCAGCTGGGACTAAAAAGAGACCCTGTCTCAAAAAGACCAAAAAAAAAAAAAAAATCAGCATGGCCAAGTGCTCAGCCCAGGAATGCATGAAATTCAACATTCAAACAAGTTAGAGGAGAAGAAATATTCACTTCTTCTGATGACCTTCAAGTTGCAGAGAACATGCTTCATAAAGTCCAACATGTCTTTACAATTCAAATAAACAGAAGCTCTTGGTGAAGTGGTAGGGTAAGAGAAGTTTCCTAATCTGACAAAGTTTCACAACAGTTTAAGCAAGCCTGCGTTCAATGGTGAAGCTATTTAGACTGAGTTCTGCTGATTGAGGGGACAAGACAAAGCTGTCTTCTGCTCAGTTTGAACCTGATATGTCAATCCATGTGATAAGGGGGAGGAAAAAAATAGGTAAATGTAAAAGAACTGGAAAGAAAGAGACAAATTTGTCCCCATTTGCATCTCTGTATGAGAAATTCCTGAAGAATCCACAGTTGTCTTGAATGACCCAGAGCTCTCCACGGTTTCCCAGGACAGGGTCAATATATAAACATTGATTTTGCTCTTCTTCACTAGCAATAACCAATTTAGAACTGTAATAAAAAGACCTTTCAAGGTAGCAAGACAAGCTGAATGGTACAGAGGAATAAGCCTAGCAAGAAACGGGCTTAGATTTTATGGATAAGTTCATAGAGCTTTATGGAAGGAAATAAAAACAAGAATTGGTCAGACTGAGGGACTATGGGAAATGATCGTGAGGGCATGAAGGCAGCTGAGGGGCTTCACAATGCTTCTTCAGGTAGGCACTCCACCAGTTGCCAGTCAATGGCCAGAGCAAAGAAGGCTTTAGGCTCTGGGTTCTGAGTACACATGTAGGTTTTTCCATGGTGACAGGCTGTGCTTCATGCCCACTTATCGCTGCCTGAGCGAGTGGGTCCTGCACTCTGCCACCTCCTATCTTATATATGAGGGAAGAAATAGATGGCAGTGGAAAGTCTTGGGTGTGAGGTTCACAGGACATACTGAGGTTGATTTGTCCTTTGGGGTAAGAGATCTATTAGAAGATATTTAAGGCTATGAACAGACAGACCTCAGCACAGAAGATGATCCAAGAAAAGTGGAACCCCAACGCCATAGGCAGACAGACAGCACGGCTCTGATGAGAGTCCAGGCCCAGGAAGCAGAGTGCAGGGGTCCCTCCTTACAGGTTTCAGAGGAAGGAGATTTCAGGGAGCCAGGCTGTGTCTGATTCCCCAGGGGACAGCAGGGGAGGGTTGTTTGCATTGCCAGGAAAGAATGCGCAACTCCAGGGATGTGAGGGGAATGAAGAGGAGGGACACAGGAACTTGAAATGGGCACACATGTACCCATTCCATGGGTACGTGGTGGGAGGTGTACTCTTGACATCCGTTGTTAGATAGCGTTTCTTCCCGTTGAAACATTCCATCCCTGAGGGAAGCTAGTTTGGACTCATTAAGACTCGGGGATTAAACAACTCACGAGTCTCAGGAAGTCCTTAAAACTGACTTTATCTGAACTCTCCCTCCCTTAGGTTTTACAGCTAGTAAGGTCTGCTGAGGAGAGGAGACTCCCAAAACTTGCGGAACTGCCTGTGAGTGAGTCATGCACAGAGCTCTGAGAACCCAACTTTTGTAAGCTTGGTTTTTGGTGAAACAGTTACCATTAAGTCATCTTTTCTCTTGTAGGAAACCCCTCACACACACACTCCTGTAACAAATTCCAACAAGGTCACTGAGGTGGATTTTGGTGGAATTGTTACTTTGGTCTGTTGCTGTTTCCTTGTCTGGGTGAATAGACAGTTGTATTGCATCTCCCCAGAAAAAGTGTCATACGACATTGGTATCCTTAGCAAGAACGGGTTTCCTGGAGTGGTGGCTGAAAGCTGGTTAGCTGGAACCCAAAGAAAGAGGTAAGAGAATTGGTAGCCTGAGGCTGCCCTGGGACTGACTCCCCTATAAAGAGTGTTCTTACAGATATTTGGCTGGAAAGGACACGAAGAAAATGGGGGTGCTCTAGAAGAGATAGAGGGGTCCTTCCATGTCCTGCCACTTTCTAGAATGGAGAGATGACACACATGGTATCTTTATTTATTTATTTTTTGTCTTTTTGAGACAAGATCTCCCTGTAGTTCCAGCTGTCCTGAAACTCACTCTGTAGACCAGGCTGGCCTTGAACTCACAGAGATCCACCTGCCTCTGCCTCCTGAGTGCTGGGACTAAAGGTGTGTGCTACCATGCCCGGCTCATACATGGTGTCTTGATAAGAATGACACAGTAGAGAGAGAGAGAACTGGAGATTTGAACCTCAGCAACTCCCCTGCCTCTGCACCCCACATGCACTGGTGACCATGCCCAGCCTTTTTTTTTTTTTTTTCTGGGGATTTGAACTCAGGTCCTAATGCTCAGAGAACATTCTTAGCTGCTGGGTCACTTCCCTAGTCCCCAGCTGCTTCTGTTTGCTAAGGAAACCAGGGTAAGGCCTTGAGTTGAGGGTAGAGGATAAAGAGATGGAGGTCTGAGGCGAGAGGAGAAGGCAGGTATAGGAGGGGCCGGGAGGGGTGCACTGGAGGAAATAGACAGCTGTTTGTAGCCTACTGGTTGAAGAGCCCATGAATTTGAAGCCTAGGTGTCTAGCTCTGTTTGGATAAAGTCTTTCCCACTTTGTCCCCATCAGTTAACACATTCTTGATGACTGAGTAAATGAGTTAGCATGGGCATGTAACAGGAAAGGGCTATCCCAATTGTCTGAGGGTTCCTTTCCTGGGGCCCCAGTAATCTCCCCTTGGCAGACAGACTGAGACCCCTAGCAGTAGTCACCTTGGCACCAGGCATATGGCCATATGGAGGAAAGTTAATTACCTCCAGGTGTTTTCCTGTCTGTTCTCAGTGGTGGAAAGTCAGCCTTTGTTCCTGACAACCTCAATTAACTGCTTCTCCAGAGCTTCCCACCCTCACGAGAAGAAGGCCTTGTGTGGTGGTTAGCCTGGTTCTGAGCAGGAAGCTCTCTTGGGCATGCACTACTTACCTTCTAAGACCCAAAGGAGCTCAGTCCACTCCACTGGGTGTGCCCAGAGGCAGTGGTAAGGGGGATGACCCACCTTCCCCACCCACCAGGTTCCTGACCCTCAACATCCTCCCAAACCTACCCTCAGGTCTGTCCCTCTCCACCCCTGCCAAAGTTCCTCCCCCTGAGCTTCTCTCTGGGCCAGCAGGTCCCTAGTGGGCCTTGCTGCCTGTTCCGCCCTGGCAGGGAGACTTGGTCCCCAGGAGCGGTCTGGAATTAGGCCCTGGCGCCTGCGGTTTGTAAGGTTCTTCATGTGTTTATAGAACATAGCCAAGGCTGACAGCTACTTTGTTCTCCATAAATCAAATGGATCCTCATTCCTCAATGTAATCAAAGCCATATACAGGAAACCCACAGCCAATATCATCCTAAATGGGGAAACAACAGAAACATTCCCTTTAAAGGTAGGAACTCGGCAAGGCTGCCCCCTGTCACCACTCCTCTTCAATATAGTGCTTGAAACACTTGCTAGAGCAATAAGGCAAGAAAAGGAAATTAAAGGAGTACAAATTGGAAAAGAGGAAGTCAAGCTGTCCCTATTTGCTGATGATATGATTGTTTACTTAAGGGATGCTAATAACTCCACCAGAAAACTCCTATAAATGATTAACAGCTTCAGCCAAAGTGGCAGGATACAAAATTAACCTAAAAAATCAATGGCCTTTCTTTACACCAACAACAAGCAACTGGAGAAAGAATTCAAAGAGACCTTCCCACTCACAATAGCCTCAAAAACAATAAAATACCTAGGAACAAACCTAACCAAAGACACCAAAGATCTCTATAACAAAAATTTTAAGCCTTTAAAAGAAAGAAATTGAAGAAGACATCAGAAGATGGAAAAAAACCTCCCATGCTCATGGATTGGGAAAATTAACATTGTAAAAATGTCCATTCTATATACAAATGAAGGAGTTAAGCTGGAGCTGAACCTGAGAAACTGTTTCCTTACAGTAGGGGATCAAGTAAAGTTTTTCTTTGGAAATTAGAAAAAAAATGTCCATTCTACCAAAATTCTTGTATAGATTTAAATTCATTAAAAAAAAAAAAACCAACAACAAACAAATGGATCCTTTGTTTCTCCCTCCAGGACAGGAGAAGGCCAAGCAAGCAGCTTTACTGACCAGCTACCAGGTACTCAGCTTTGGGTCTCCTCTGACCATCACAGCAGTCTGAGGCAGACATCACCGTCCCACTTCACAAGGCAGGGAAGCAAGGTCAAAGGTGAACATTGCCCTGGCACTCAGTGGAATGTGGGCGTGGTAAGGGTTTGAAGCCAGGTTGGTGCATCTCTAACACAGATGCTGTTTCATCTCTCTTTGACAAGAGCGCAAATGATACTGCTCTTTCTCTGGAAGAGAGAAAGATTTTATTAAGTGGGCTGTGGATGCAATGGAAGGAGGTCAGATGCTGGAAATCCGGAAGCCACCCAGAGCCTCCCGGGAAAACAGTGTGATAAGAGCAAGGAAGATTCGGGGGACCAGTCAGGAGGCCACCGCAGCAGTCTAACAGGCCAGCAAAAGGCCTTCAGGATATTTCTGCAGTGGTCCCCTTTTCCTGGAAAGCCCAGCTGCTTCCCAAGGCTTCTAGAAGCACTCTCGGGCCATCTCCTCTGGGTAGAGACATTTCATTATAATTTAAATCTTTCTTGGGTATCATCAGATGCTATGAGAGGCTTGAAAGAAAAGCATCTCTTCCCTAAGGTGAGGGGAAAACACACCAGAGCTTTCTCTTCTAATATAAACCAGACGAGGAGATGCAGCTGAACCTGACAGAGCCTGCCAGGACACACTAATAGACTGAATGAGAAGAGAATTATAGAAGGAGACAGGTCCAGAGGGTGATACAGCAGAGTGAGAAGGAGAATCCCCTGGACTGTCAGCCGCAGACGGCCAAGAGGGCGCCTGTCCATTGCAAACAGATGCATCCCCAGGGGCCAGGTTAGCTAGAAGCATCTTAGCCCAGAGCTCAGTGAGCTGAGACCCCTGTGGGCCCCCCCCAGCATCTTTCTTTCCCAGACATCCTTCCAACAGCTTCCAGCGATGCCATTAATTATGGAGGCTCAGGACTGGGAGGGAATCTACAGCATTTCCTGCATTGGGCTCTTGGGAGGGGGCCAGTGACCTAGAAATATGAGCCAGGGGCAAAGGAAAACCCCCACAGGTTCACTCTCCCATCAGGGGCCGGGAAGGGTCATGGGCTGTCCTGTGGATATGCAGGGTTTAAAATATTATCTCAGCAGTTAGAGGTCCCGCCGAACACTTACTTGGAGTCAAACAGGGTGTTTTGCTTTTTATAAAATCAGATTATTTTCCTTTGCCTTTAATAAAAACCAGTGCTGGTTTCTGACTCACAGGCTCAAAACAGCCTTTCCCGGGGCTCAGAGGCCTGGATCTGTGGTGGTGTGGGCTGGCACTGTTCTCAAATAGGAAATCGAAGACCAGCAGACAAAGGGAGAGAGGGAAGGGAGGGACAGATGAGAAAGAAACACCGAGCTGTTAAGCCAGGGTTTCATGGCAGGGCTCCCTTGGCAGGACGGAAGGAGGCAGGGGCTCCCTAGCACAGCCAGCCCTCCCCACCCTGTGTAAGCTCATGCCAGCCTGCCAGAGAAGTCTTGGCTGTGTCAGAGGGCCCTGAATCTTAAGCAGATGTCCTGTCACACGGAGTAAGAGGCTGTCACCTTGTCCAGGAGGTTGCAATGGGCCTGAGCTGCTGAGGTGGCTGTAGCCCGGGGAGATCTGGTTGGGCAGAGGTGGCCTGGGAGAGAGGTCCCTGTTCTGGTTGCTCAGTCCCCCATCCTTCCCCCGCCTCAGCCCGTCTCGCTCATTTTATCTCATTGCTCTCTCTTGTTCTTTCTCTCTGTCAGAATCTCTTTTGGCTTCTCTTAAGAGAAATGGCTGAGCTTGTGAAGCCAGAGATCAAACACCCCCACAGGCTGAACTCTTCAGAAGGGACCCGTGCCTTCTTCACATCTGGCGCTGTGTCCTGAGACACAGGCTTCCCATGGAGAGGAAGGGGCTGGGAGGGGGAGGGCGAGGGTGAGAAAAATCTATGTAAGCTATGTCATCTGACTGGTAGCAGGACTGGAGGGCTGGTTGGGGCGAGGACAGGGAGATCAGATGACGCCCTCTCCAGATAGGGCTCTCCTCACAAACGGGCCAGAGGACCCTTGCTATCCCACCCTGACGGAGGAAGCCTCTAGGTTAAAGTCTCCTAGAGGTGAGGGAGGGGCTGACGCTTGCCTCACAACTGGGAGAAAGAAGGGACAAAGCCCCTGTGGTGTGAAGCATGAACTCACCAGACTCCCGGCCAGGAGCCTTGACGATGACCTTTCGTGTGGTTCTCCTATAGCCACTGGAGGTGTTATCTCTGTGCTGACTGTGAGGTCCCAGGTCAGACCTGCCAGCGTGCCCGCTACACACACACCAGGAGCCCTGGCTGCCGGAGCTGGTGGGGTCTCTGGATGCCTTCAGAGGGAGGGAAGCTGGCTTAAGCAGGATCCAAGTAAAAATGAGAGATGCATATAGCCTGGTCAGAATAAAAGATGGGGACCCTGTGGGAAGAGAAGAAAGGGTTGAGGGGTCCCTTGAAGGGACGCGCCCTCTGCAGCCAGCCGTTCCCCTGTTGCCTGAGCAGACAACTTCCTTTGCTCTGGCCTTTTTGAAAGAGGGGGACTGCTGTTCTGAGGAAAAGAAGAGGGAGAGGAAAAGAGAGAGAGAGACAGAAGGATATGGAGATAAATAGACACAAGAAGAGACAGAGACAAAGGTCCCCAGCCCCCTGCTGTCACTCCTGCCCCGCCTTTCTGGCTGTCTGCAGGTGCCAGGAAGGACAGAGAAGAGCCCTGGGTCATCTCCTGAGGATTCCAAGTCCCCATGCCAGGTGTGCCACTCGGTCTCTCTGCTCTGGACCACAATATCCCGTCCCCTTTGTGCAGAGGAGTACACACCAGGGGGACAGAGGCAACTGCTCAGATCACACAGCTCGAAGGCAGCCATGTCCCTCTCACAGCTCTATGATTTTTCATAGGCTAAGACTCCCTCTCTCTCCCCTCTCCCCTCTCCCCTCTCCCCTCTCCCCTCTCCCCTCTCCCCCTTTTTTCTCTCCAGGGGAAGAGGACTCATCACCCGCCCACTCAGTTCCAATGATAACTTGGGCAGTAGAGGTTGAGCCAGGCCCTGCCGGGCACTGCCACAGACGGAGGCGACAGATGGCAGTGCCCACCCGTGTGGCTACCCAAGCCACCACCTCTCCAGCATCCTGAAGCCCCAGGGCACTTGTAAAGTTTCAACCTCTCCTCTGTTGATGTGTGCCAACTACATTAGGCCCCCATGCCAGATGTAGGCTGTGAGTAGGGTAGGTGGGGCCAGCTGTGTGACAGCCAGTTAGCTGTGACTAAAATGTCTGCCATCACATCGCTGTGGAGCTACATGTCAAAACATCCATGCGGGATACTCCAACACTCCCTGAGGCTCGATAGGAGCTGTGCATGTTGCATGTGTATCAGACTCTCAGCTCACATGCCTTTGTGACACCTTCCACTTAGGTGACACCACTCTCCCATAAAAGCCAAAGTGGAAGCCCCAGATCAGCTAGCCAACAGCCTGGCTTTGCTTTAACCTCCTCTAGTGTAGGAATGTTTTGAATGTGTTTTTAATAAACCAGGAGATGCCAGTGGAAAAGTTCAGTTCTTCTGGGCATCTTCTTCTTTCCCATGCCCTCTGCCCTTGCTACATGTTCCAACTATCCACTCTGCCTGCAAGTCTGCGGGTTTGGAGACCTAGGTCTGGCCCCTGTGGGCCCTGACACTTAGCAGCTCCTGCTGAGAATGGATAGAGGCCTATTCCAAATGAGGAAGCCACATCTAGGGGCCTGAGGATGATAGACAACATACGTCCAAGGGACACTCACAGTGGGAAGGCAGGCAGAGCTTGCCAGGGTGACAAATGAAGCTCCTGTCACCTGCTCTTGAGCTCCAGGGGAGCCTCTTGGTCGTCTATTATGCTGGGGAAGTCAGGTCAAGCCCTCTGGGGTTGGGACTCCTGAAAAAGGGCTGGGTGACCTGAAACAGCCATTGCCGTGGGAACCAGAGTGAGGCTGGGCTGAGAAGGTGGAGTCTCCTTGCCTAGTTCTTACTCCCATGACTGATTGTGTGATGAGCCAGGCCTGTGTGGGAGCTTAGAAGGGGCTGAGGCTATCCCATGCCTTAAGAAATCTGATGGCCCAGGGTGAAGACCTCTCATGGCTCCACCTCCTGACGGCCTTTGGGTCAAGGTCAGGGAAAGTTCCAGCCTAAACTGAGAATTCAGAACACTAGCCGGGCTAGAATCTGGAGGGCTGGGCCTTCAACATTTCAGTCAGGAGAGGCGGTCAGAGCGTCTCCTGGAAGGAGCAGACGTGAAGGACAGGTGGGGTCCCCGAGTGGCCACAGGCACATTACAGAAGTGGCTTCCCTGCGGGTCCCCGAGTGGCCACAGGCACATTACAGAAGTGGCTTCCCTGCGGGTCCCCGAGTGGCCACAGGCACATTACAGAAGTGGCTTCCCTGCGGGTCCCCGAGTGGCCACAGGCACATTACAGAAGTGGCTTCCCTGCGGGTCATTCATGTGCTCTCGTCTTTCTTCTGGCTTTAGACAGGTCTGCAGCAGATCAGGTGGGAAAGGCCTGGCAGAGTTCTCTGCAGGATATCAGAGCCTTTTCTGTGTGTGTGTGTGTGTGTGTGTGTGTGTGTGTACCCGCAGACATGTGTGCATGTCTATGCATTGATGCTTGTGTGTGTCTGTCTCTGTGTGTAGCTACCTGTCTATGTGTGTTTGTGCATGTGTGTGTATGGCTGGGTCTGTATGTCTGTCTCTGTGTATGTATGAATCAGTGTATATCTCTATCTCTGAGTATGTATGGCTGTGTTTGTGTGTATGTGTGTTTGTGGGGGCGTGTCTATATGTGTGTGTCTCTGTGTGGATACCTGTGTGTCTCTGTGGATATCTATGTCTGTGCATATGTGTATCTGAGTGTGTTAGAGTGTGTTAGTGTTCTGTGTCTCTGTGTCTACGTGTGTGTCTTTGTGTATGCATGTCTGTGTACGTGTGTGCACATGTGTATAGGTTAGAGGACATGTGTGCAAGTGCCCATGAGTGCTAGAAGAGGGCACTGGATTCCCTGAGGCTTAAGTTCCAGGTGGCTGTCAGACAATATGGATGCTGGGAACCAAACTCTGGTTCTCGGCAAGAACACCAAGTGTTCTTAACCACTGAGCCATCTCTCCAGTCTCCAGCATTTTTAAAAATATGGGTTCTCAGGGGTCAAACTCAGGTCTTGGAGCTTACAAGGTAAACAAGTTGTTGACTGAGCCACCTCCTCCCTCCTCAGAGTTTGGAGATACAATGTGTCAGATCATTCTTCAGCTGTTCATAAAGTTTTGGATTTTTATCTTTTTGAAATAGGGTCTCCCTGTTTCCTAATAAGGTTCATGATTTCCAAGAAGGCAGAGAGAATGCAGAAGTTCCCATGGTTGATTATTATCATCATTACTATCATCATCATCATCGTCGTCGTCGTCGTCGTCGTCGTCCACCGTTCTTCCTCTGTCTCCTGTTTTCTTGGCAGCTGGGCAGTTGGTGTAGAGCTACGGAGTTGGGGTGAACTGGAGATGGAGGCAAAGCCAGGTCCCTGGGGAGGCAGCAGCTACGGTCCGCAGATAGTAGGTCTCTACGGAGCACACGGAAAGACCGGGGACTGATGGGATCTGATGGTAGAAAAAACAAGAAGATACAGGAGGCGAGGAAGTAGGTTCGCCATGGAGCAGTGAGAGGAAGTAAGGGGGATCGAGGGGTGCTGTAGGGGGTGCACGTGACAGCAAGGTCCTGCTGTCTGTTCCAATGGGGAACAGTGATCCCCTTTTCTAGTCATCTCTCTGGAACTAGGATGGCCCCTGTTCTCCATAGGAGCAGGGCACCAACAAGAATGACCCATAAGTGGAGTGAACCTTGTCTTCTCTGCCTCCCTTTCCAGTGGAGACAGACGTGAGCTGGGTGCTTCAGTGACTGCCGTGGAAGAGTCACTCAGGCACAGCTCAGGGTGGCAGCTTCATTGCAGAGGAAGGCTCTGGGAGCAGGCAGGAAGAGGCAGATCCTGGCTGAGGTGTCTACTAACTACAATATCAGTCAGGTCAGTCTCGCTCTTGGACCCTCAGTTTCCTCCTCAGTGAGGCTGATAATCATATTCTGCTCCTGGAGTGCTGGGAATTCAGATTGTGAAGTGCTGCACAGAGCTCAATGCAGCAAGTGCTCAATAAATATTAGCTATCATTAATTTTAATATGAATGAGATTTTATACTATTTGTAATAAAAGTCCAATAAAAGTTGACTTTGGATCATGGCAGGTTCCCATGCAGCTTTTTTACTTTTCCAGAACACACAGTGACCCCTATCGGGCAACCCCATTATTGGCAGGTAACCACAGGATGACAGTGATTTATGGCTAATGGCTGTTCTCTATGTTTTCTGGTCCAGCGGTTCAGGTGAGACACTGGCCTTCTATCTGTTGATGGAGGCCCTATACTGAGCCCCAGACCCAAAGATCCAGTCTGGACCCAATCGTCACCAACCTGGAAAAAAAGACAAGAGCGGTCTGAGGGGAAATCCAGATGCTCAGACACAGAGAAAGGGGAAACTGAGGTGAGAGGGGCGGGAAGAACTTCTCCCTCCTGACAGGTAACAGGAAACAAAGATCCTGACTCCAAGCCTGGGTGAAGAAAGCCTGCGGTTGTGAAGCCACTGCTCTCAAGTGCGAGGCCACCTGCTCCTCCTCAAGGTCTCCTGGGAGCTGCCGCAACACCTTCCTCCCTGTCCATCAAATTCTGCTATTGCCTTTCTCTAGGGAAGTACAATTGCCAGATGAACTACACGTCCGAGCTTCCCGTATCAGATCCAGTCCTCACCAATGAGATTTGTGCAGAAGTAATATGTGGCCCATCCAAGCCAAAATCTTCAAGACAGCAGGCCTGCTTCTGCTAAGGTCTGTTCTCCCTCTGCCTGTCTCTAGCCAGGACATGGCTGAGACTCAGTTTCACCCATGGACACTCTGACAAGCTCATGAGGAATGGTAAAGGACCCTGGGCCTCTAGATAAATGTAGAGGGCAGGGCTTTCTACCCAAGCTATGACACAAAAGAGAAAGACTACCCTTGAAGACACTGGGCTTGCATAAGTGAATCTCTGTCTTTTTTATTTTTTTTATTTTTTTTATTTTTGTATGTGTATGAATGTACTGTCTGCATGCAGGTCTGTGCACCCATGTCGTGCAATGCTGCGGAGGTCAGAAGAGGGTGTCGGATTCCCCTGGAACTGGAGTTCTCCTGGAATTGGAGTTACAGACGGTTCTTAGCCGCCATGTGGGTGCTGGGGATCGAACCCGGGTCCTCTGCAAGAGCGTCGGTGCTCTTAACCGCTAGGCTATCTCTCCAGCCCCTTTTTTTTTTATTTATTTATTTTTGTATGTGTATGAATGTACTGTCTGCATGCGAATCTCTGTCTTATAACTGAAGTCCTCCAAGCTCCTGCAAAGCAGTGGCAATAAACCTGAACAGAGGGAGTGGAGGAGGCGGGGGTAGCTGCTGGGGCTCAGTGCTCCAGCTTCTGCACTGTAAAACAACGTAGCTGTCCAGACTAAGGGGTTTCCATTGAATTTAGCCCATATGGCCAGGACTAAGAGAGGGATCACAAGGAAGGAGGAATAGCAGAAACGTTCACCGTCTTGAGCCCTCGCAGCCTTTGCAGCTTACTCAGCCCCCCTCACATGTTCCCACATCCCAGCAGCACGGGGTCCCACGCTCCAAACACAGCACAGACTTGCAAGTCTCTCATTGGCATGCCCAAACTCTTTGACACCGTGACATGATACCATCTATGAAATTCTTTGTTTGAGAACCCCACAACTGAGATACCAAAAAAAAGTTACAAAGGATCTCATAATAGTTTAAGAAAACTTATGATTTCGTGTTGAGCTTTACGTACACTGGAACTTGGCCTTCTGAGCTCCTTCCTTCTCTGTCCCTGTTGAAAAGACTTCTCCTTTGAGATACTCTTGTAGAATGATTCCCTCCTGCATCACATTACCAGGAAGGTGAATTTCCGTTGCTGTCTGTTTGGATGCTTGCTGGATCCCATTAAACTCTGAATGCCCTGTTCTAAACATAAAGCCCAGCCAGGAACAAGGACTCAGACATGACCATTCATTCACTCAACAAACACCAATAGGACCCATTGGAAGGACAAGAGGCAGAATAGAAAGATGCATGGCTGCATCCTCAAGCATATGATAGTCTAGTGGGTATGAGGGCCATTAAAGATACAGATCTGTGTGTGTGTGTGTGTGTGTGTGTGTGTGTGTATCTGCTGTGACAACTGAGTTAAGGAAACAGGCAAGGCATGAGGGCAGAGCACCACAGGTGAGTGGCCCCTTTAAAATAAGAGTTCAGATCAGAGCAGCCTTGTGAAGAAACATCATTTAAGCTGGGACTTCAAAGAAGCAGGGTTTAGGAAGGTAAAGGAGGGAATCTGGGGGATGGTTGGGGCTCCAGGCAGAAGGTATAGTAAGAGACAGGGAAAGGCTTGCAGGAAGGTTGTAGAGCAATGAATGGGCAGAGCAGGCGGAGTGGGGCAGTCAGGGATGAATGAGGATTTGTGATTTCTCTCCTGAGCACCAGGTAGCCATTGAAGGCTTTAGAGTAGTGATCTGATTGGCATTCCATCACCAGAAAGAAGGCTACTGTGAAGTTACAGTGGATGCTTGGACTCAGGAAGTGGTTGCGGAAGGAGGCCGGTGAGATGTTGCACAACTGAAAGGGAAACCCTGGATTGTGGAGGTTTCTGTAATGGGGAAAGGAGAGAAAAGACATCCAGTGTCTTGAATAAACTTATCTGAAAACCAGCTAGAGCTGAAGCAGATGGTGTATCAGGGGGGCTGGATGAATGACAGGTGCAGAGGTTGCCAGGCAACGACATCATTTGCCCCCTCAAACAAGCGCTGCCAGTAGTGAGCCACAGGAGAAGAGGATTTATGGAACACCAAACCTCTGAAGGTTGCAACAAGCCAGGTGTCCACAGAGAGGGGACTGGCTACATAAAGCAAGGAGCCCTGTACAACAGACATCAGAGAGCCATGATTCCCAGCAGGTTGATGTGTACCCATCCCCAAGACACAGCACAGAGTAAACAAGCAAGATGCACAACAGCAGACACTGCCTGCAACCGTGATGCACAATTGGAGGAAATACATGGATATAAATATACAAACACAGAACATAAATATTTCTTCTTTAATGTAAACACACTATCTCTGAAAGAACACACAAGGAATGGTGGCCCCGGCCACCTCCGGGAAGGAGAATCACAACAGAGGGAGACTTTAAACTCTGGGTCCTTTTGGTATATTTTGAATTTTTCCACCACAGTATGCATTAACTATTCAACAACAAATAAGTCTCACTAAACAGGAACTGGAAATAAAGGCTACCCTCCAGCTGAGAGATGAAGAAGCTGCTGTCTGGAATGTGGATCTGAGGCTGATGTCAGGGGCCACCTCCCGTGCCTATTAGCAGCTTACTGCCCACCCTCCTATCCACCCCCCTCCCCCCCGACTCCCAACTTCAGCTCCACAGTGCTGGAGCCTGCAGTTCTTTGCTCTCCTGTCCCTAAACTGGAAAGCGGGGGAGTAAAGCAATGCTAGCTTCAAGTTTCCAGAGTTTTCATTGTTCCATCACTGTGGGGTTTTCCTTGAAATTGTCTAATGGATGTGTGATCAATTCCACAGTAGCAGATGGCCTCAGCCACCCCACGCAAAGGTCAGAATCCTGAGCCTGTGTAGTTTGCGCTGAACACTGCTGCCGGTGTCAGGTGCTGCCCTTTGCATGTCACCCTTGGGTGATTCTGGCTACTGCTGGCAGAGGCAGAAGGGACCCCTCATGGGAGAGACATGAATGTGGAGGCTGTAAGGAGGAGCCACATTCTGCTGAGAAGAGAGCACCCCAAGAAGGGGACAAGCATGAATGTTCCCCAGAGAACAGGAAGCCACACCAGGTAATGGCTGTACGCCAGAGCAGATGCTGAGAGCATAGAGGAGGACTGGAGAGGGGACAGGAACAGCTGGGCTGGCTTCCGCATCCAAAGGGCCACCAGTTAAATTTGAGAGCAGAAAGGGATTGGTGAGTGTGTGTGTGTGCATGTGTGTGTGTGTGTATGTGTGTGTGTGTGTGTGTGTGTGTGTGTGTGTATGTATAGGCACATATATGTACAGATGTGTGTGGAGGTCATAGGACAACCTTGGGCGTTGTTCCTCAGGGTCCTACTTTTTCTCTGAGACAGAGGTTGGAGCACAGGGTCCTCTGAGAAAATCAACTGCCATCTTCGGTAAGTCAGCTGTGCCTGCTTGTAAGAGTCCATCCAAACAGGACTTACTCACTGGTGATATTTCTCAGAAAAGTGGGGTGGGAGGGTGGGGAGGGGTGACAGGATGTCTTTAGACCCTTAACTGGGATCCAGACATTCTCCCCAGCTATTCGGGTGCAATTCTACCTTAATCGCCTGTGGCCTCAGAGTCTCAGGAGGTGCCAGAGTACGTAGACTATGGGAGTTAACAGAAGGGACTCTGTGCCTGTGGCTGGGTGAAGGCTTTCCAGGGGGCTGCTACAGGGTCCCCCACATTCCTGTCAGCAACTCCTCACTCACACTCTTTAAGGAAGCCCAATAAAGTCATTGGTTCCCCGGTTGAAACTTTGGTGGAATCATAATTTGAGTGTTGGGACCTTATGAGGAGGGAGTAGGACTTTACATCTCCCCAGGGAAGGAATTCTGGGAACACAGCATCTCTGAAAACTCCAGGGATCTGCCTTTCTCCCTGTCTTCCATCTCCAGGCTCACTATGCCTAGGTTTTGACACGGGTTTTGAGATCGAACTCAGGCCAAGTGCCTTACAAACTCAGCCACCTCTCCAGAAGTTCTTCATGTGACTAGTTTGTTTCTAGACTTGTCAGGAGAGCCCATAAACGGCTGCTGCACACGTGTCTTTCCAGGGACACCCTTCTGAGGGCCCCAGAGTTTTGTTGTGACAGGAGCATTTCCACCTTCCTTGGTGACCTCAGGCTGATGGGACGAGAGAAAACTACTCGATAATACCCAGAGGCATTTGGATATCAGTAACTTGTTCACACATTTCTTGCACAGGAACAGGTAATACTGGAGAAAACATATCTATCTGGGAGCCTCCTCGCATGTCGTCCCTGTTATGGACATCCAGCCCATCCAGTCCCCGGCTGCATGCATGTCCCTGCTGTGGTGGGGGTGGTGGCTGGTAGTCAAGGTTATAGAACTGGCTAATGACAAGAGAGCCCATTTCAGTGGGTTATGAGGGGAACATAGAGATGTGACACTAGACTAGCCTTATAGCTCTGTCTGCTTCCATTTGGAAGTACCCTGTACTGAGTGCATCTCCACTTAGCTTCCTGTATCTTCCCAGAAACCTTAGACTGAAGCCAGTTATTATTCTCATTCTGCTGACAGAAGAGTCAACACTCCAGTGCATACCTTGTTCAAGATCAGCCAAGTGACAATAGCAGAGCTAGGCTCCAAAGCCACAGTGCCAACTTTGATGGTATTCTGCCACAGGTCATCACCTGGACCAGTTTGCATTCCTAGTTCTAAAAATCAAGGGCTGCGTTGCTACCCCATACAAACTTGAGTTAGGCTAAAATCCAACCCTGTGCCTGCAGTTCCTACTACAGAAGCTGGCACAGAGTACGTGCTCAAGAAACAAGCTGCATGAAAGAGCTAGTCCTTCCAGAGGGCAGCTCAGAGCTTCCCTGAGCTTTAAGCCCTATCAAGATCTCAGTATCCTGTGTGAACTGGCAGATCATATAATTTTATTTCATGTCTGAGTTTACCCCCTCAAGATTTAGCCCACAAATAGATGTAAATAAGATGCAAATGAGGCGGTCTCTGCATAAACAGGAAACCGAATATGTCTGGGATCATATTCCCCTCTCTACTTGCTGAAGATCAAGGGGACGGGCACTCTCTGAAGACACTCCAATGCTCATAGCTGTCACTTTGTTGGTCACCACAGTGTCTCCCAGACAACAAGGACTTGTCCTTCCTGGGACCTTCTTCTTTTTGTCCCTTTGAAGGAATTAAGCATCCCAGGTCTTGATCTTCAAGTCAGAAGCTAAGATGAAATCAGTTGTCCATAGTGGCCCTGCCACGAGGGCCTGCAGGGCCACACAGTGATAACTAAGATGCTGAGATATGATGAAAAATATGGATCTGGTCTTTGGCTCCCAGGAACGTCATCTTTAGCTCCCATATTAGGTTTCCACTCCCAGCTTGGATAGAGATCTGAGTTTCCTGGGTGACTCTTGGAGTGCTGTACAGTTTCAGTGTGGGCTGTTTACCAGTAGGACCAGGCCACGTTTGATAAAAAGCTCTATGCTCTGGCTTTGTGAGCTTGCGGACTAATCAACACGTAGAAATGCCTGCAAGGTGGGCTGTCCCAGAGGGTGTGGTGGCTCTGTGCCCTTTGCCATTTTCTCTATGCACACTTTCCGTCAGCATCTGCTGGAGAGCATGAGATCTCCTGGAACTGGAGTTAAGAATGGTTATTAGCCACAGTGTGCATGCTAGGAACCAAATCTGGGTCCTCCAGAAGAGCAGCCAGTGCACTTAACCACTGAGATGTCTCTCGAGTCCCTGAAATATGTCTTATACTACACCAGTGTTGCAGAAATTCCTACCAGGGGATACCCAGGCACGTGGCATCCCACCTCCATTGGCCAAGGTTCCAAGGCAAATCAAGGAGCAGATTCTCCCATCTTAGTTTCAGGGAAACTAGAGAGTTTATTCAGGCTTGCCTACAAAGTGATAGGCCTAAGACATCACATCCTAGCCAAGTAGTGATTCTCTTTTCTCTCATGGTCTTCCAGAGTCCTGGCATGATCCCAGTGCCCTCTGCCCATGATGACAAAATGGTGAGCTGTACCAGCCCCATGTGGCTGGCTTATATATGTCCCTGACACCTCCCCCAACATGGCACTAGTGGCTTCCCAAAGTTCTCAGCGAGTGTTCTTAGTAAGCATTGCGAGAATCTCACTGCAGGTCGGCTCTGCCTTTAGCCCCTCTCTCTTTCAGTAAACTAGATTCCATCCTTATAGCTCACAGCTTGTCTGATGGTAAGTCCACTCAGAAGAAGGTGTATTTTATTCCCCAACCAATAAGCACGGGTCAAGTGATTCCCAAGTCCCTGTGAGCCATACTAGCAAATCAGCTGAACCCATGGGGAGTCACCAGGATGATCTCCAGTAAAGCCAGGGATCCAGAAGCACAGGCTCCAACCCAGGACTTGGCCATTGGCACCTGGTGTTGTCAGGGGTGGCCTTATGAGCCTGGCTCCTTAACCTTCAAGAGTTGACACCATCTCTAGAGGGATCTTTGAGACACTAGCTGAATTAGGGACACTCAGTTGGTATTCTGGTTTAAAGATGAAATGTCCCCCACAGACTCAAGTGTTGAAGGCCTCGTTTCCATTGGGTGCTGTATTAGTCACTTTTCTGTTGCTGTGATAAAACACCACGACCAAGGAACTTATAAAAGGAAGAGTTTATTTGAGCTTACAATTGACAGTTCCAGGGAATTAGAGTCCATTGTGGCGGGAGGCATGGAGGCTGGGGCTGGAGCAGCAAGCCAAGGGTCACATCTCGCAATGAGCACAGGAAGCAGAGAGAGAGCAACTGTAGACCACGAGGCTTGTTAAAACTCACTAAGCCTGCCCCCAACAATGCACTTCCTCCAGCATGGCCACACCTTCTAAGACCTCCAAAAACAGTGCCACCAACTGGAGACAAACGTCTGAATACTTACAGCCTATGGGGGACACTCATTCAAACCACCACAGGTGGTGCTATTTTGGGAGGTTGTAAAATCTTCAGGAGTTGAGGCTTCTCTAGAAGAAGTGGGTCACTAAGGGGTTTAAGTTACAGGTCTCCGGGTCTTCCTCCTTCTCTGCTGCCTGTCCACAGGGAGGTGAGAAGCTTTTCTCAAGGTATTCAAACTGCCATGATCTGCCCAAGTGCAGGGGTACAAGAGACCATGGGGGGGGGGCTCTGAAATTGTGAGCAAAGGAAAATTTCTCCTCTCCTAAGTTGTTTCTGTCAGGCATTTTTTGCTCACAGTGGTAAAAAAAAAATGTTGTAAAGTTGGTGTCTGTTGAAGTATCACCTGCTGGCGTCCAGATGTGAGGTAGAGTGATCGGCAGTGAGCTGAGCCTGCCAACCGAAAATGCTGTTGGTTCGTCTGTTTCTTGAAATAGCCATCACGGGAGTAAACACAGCCCTTGTAGTAAGAATGGCTCGGTGCTAACAAAATGAACGTGCTTGTGGTACTATAGAGAATTGAACCAGGGTGCGGAGGGAAATCCCCAGGATGGCCCGAAGTGGCCAGTGGCATTAGGCCTTTGGTATAGTGATTAGTTTGTCAACTTGAGGGACCTAGACTCACTTGGGAGATGGGCCTCTGTGTATGCCTGAGAGGGATTATTTTGACTATGTTAATTGATGTGGGAAGACCCATCTTAACTGCGGCCCAGACCGTGCCCTGGGCAGGGGATCCTGGATTGTATATATGGAGAAAAGGAGCCGGGCAGCATTCGTCCCCTCTGCCTCTCCCTGTGGATACACTGTTCCAGCTGCTTCAAGACCTGCTGCTTTGACCCCTGTCCTCCATGATGGGCTGACTATATTTTGAATTCCAGCCAGGATAAACCCTTTCTTCCTTATGTCAGAGTGTTTTGTTATAGCAACAGGAAAGAAACTAAGCAGTTGGGAAGGGGTGACACAGGGCACCTGCCCACTCAGACTGGAGCTGTACACTCAGTGGGTCTTTAATTTCAAGAGTAGATGAGCATCTTGACTTTGAACATGACATTCCTTTTCTTTTTAATACATGTTCCCCATATCCCAGTCTGGCTTTCAACTCACTGTACAGTGGAGAGTCGGCTTGAACTTCTCATCCCTCTCGCCTCTGTCTTTCAAGTGCTGAAATCACAACTGCACCACACACCTAGGTTACAAGGCGCTGGAATCCAGGGCTTTTACATGTCAGGCAAGCTCTTTATCAACCGAGCCACATCCCCAGCCTGCATCTGACATTCTTGGCTTCTGGCTTGATATGTTGTGATGTCAGTGAACTTAATGAAAATTTGAGGTTTCTGGCCCATGGGCTCCTGTTTATACAACCTACAATAGAAATTAAATGTATCCATAATATAATATAAGTGGAAAGTTCTGAGACTCCCCTGGAGCCATGGAAGCTTCGAAAATACAAATGACATAAACCCAAACATGAGAAGTTACTCGAAACTTGTAGAACTGCAGAGCATTGACTTCTGGAATACGATTTGGGAAAAAAAACATTATCAATCAACAAAAGTTTTTTTAAAAAACAGCTGAGTGGACTTGACCTGTATTCCACAGAAAGGACACCCTTCTGGCTCATTAACATAGATGAAGCTCTCCATCTTACTAATCAGATACCTGAGCCTCTGCATATGCGTGTGTGTGTGTGTGTGTGTGTGTGTGTGTGTGTGTGTGTGTGTTACCCATCTACAGCACTTTAGAGTAGCAAAAACCACCAAAGCATCCTGCTGAATGATGTGGGACTCCAAGATTTCAGACTGTGTTTGGGTGTTCACATTAGGAACATTCCAGAAAATATTTGGTTGCTAATAGTACCCTTGCTTTTTTTAAAATTTCTTTATGTGTATGAATGTACTGTCTGCATGCAGGTTTGTGCACCCGTGTCATGCAATGCCGTGGAGGTCAGAAGAGGGTGTCAGATACCCCTGGAACTGGAGTTCTCCTGGAATTGGAGTTTCAGACAGTTCTCGGCCGCCATGTGGGTGCTGGGGATCGAACCCGGGTCCTCTGTAAGAGCGGTCGGCCCTCTTATCCGCTAGGCCATCTCTCCAGCCCCAGTACTCTTGCTTTTTAAGTCTTACTGGGGATAATGGGCTGAGTTTGAGGGTCTGGAAGCTGAGTTGTTGGAGTTCCTGTGATGAAAGTAACCATGCACACACCCTGTCACCCACCAGTCCTACACTATTTTCTTCCTTAGAGAAGTCTTGCTTACATGTAGGAGAATTTCCACAGAGAATTGTGGATGACAGAGCCTGGGCACGGTGCAAACACCCAGAGTCCACGAGCTACAGCAGAGCCTTGTGATGGGAGGCTGGAAGGCCCAGGAGAAAGGCAAGCCTTGGGTTTGGCTGTCGCCAGCCGTGAGGCTTTGGAGGAGCGAGTGGTATTTATAGTACAAAGCCACTGAGGGGTCTGAAGCAGGCGTGACTGAGCGATACGCTGTTTTGGAACAGGCTGATGGGTGAAAAAACTATAAAGAAAGCAATAAAGTGACTATTTTAAGAAAAATCATGGTGAGAGTTACCTATGGTGGGATACAGCCTAGAGATCAGGGGCACCCAGGGGGCTGCTAAGGCAATAAGTGTGTCCTGTTTCCCAATGTGGGCTGCTGACAATAGTATTTGTTCCATTATTCTTTACTGCTCACGCACAGGTGCACGTAGTTGACCTTTGTGTCTTTCTCAGTCCTCAGTTGTTATCCACCCATGCTTTTTTCTTGTTTTTGTTTTTCAGACAGAGTCTCTCACCAGCCAGGAAATCACTAACTCAACTAATCTGACCTGTCAGAAAAGCACTGGGATTACAAGCGCATGCCACCACACCGAGCTTTTCATCATGGGATCTTAGGAACCATCACAGGTCCTCACACTTGCAAGGCAAACACTGCACCAGCTGAGCCCTCAACCCAGCCCTTTGTTCATTATTTTCTTTTTTAATTTTTTTTTTATGTGTATGAGTGTACTGTCTGCATGTAGGTTTGTGCACCCATGTCATGCAATGCCGCAGGAGGTCAGAAGAGGATGTTGGATTCCCTTGGAACTGGAGTTACAGATGGTTCTCAGCTGCCATGTGGGTGCTAGGGATAGAACCCGGGTCCTCTGCAAGAGCTGTCGGCGCTCTTAACCGCTAGGCCGTCTCTCCAGCCCCTCATTATTCTTTACAGAATGCATGCACACCTTATACCTGCTGCTTTATGTGTATTCATAGCAAAAGAAATATAAAATAAACCAACCTTCCCCCTTTGTCCATTAGAAATCTGGGGACCTTACTTGTAGAACAATTAAAAACCACGTAGACCTTCTATCTGAATGCAGAAGGCTTGCAGACCTTTCTGCATTTTGATAGGCTTGGAGGGTGGAAGTGGTTCCATGGGCCCCTTATACACATTTTACTATTGATTCATACTTCACAGAGCTCTGACAGGTTCCGGGAAGCAGAGCCCTGGTAAAGAGAAAGTCTTCACAATGGTTTGAACCCCACTTCTACCTTGGCTCCCATCCCTCCCTTCTTTTGGCATTACCCCAGCTTCTAAGTCCCCAGCACCCTCTCCTGCCCCAAGTCAACTGCTGTGGCCCGCACTACCTCTCATGGCCCAGCCTTCTGTCACCTAACAAAAAGCAGAGTCCGGTGGGAAAAGGAAATGAAGGAGAGCGAGAAGTTGGCTAATTGCTTGTGTTTCAAATAGTAATCCTGCTTTTGAAATTGTTGGAGGATAATGATCTGTTTTGGGTGTATTAAAGCCTAATTGTTTAAGTGGGGAATAAAACCAACCTCTATCAGGGGGAGTCTAGAAACAGAGTAAGTGTCTCCAGGGGGGACTGTTGAGTGGTAGCATGGGACACGTGCCATGCGACTCTGGGGAACCACTTCCTCCCTCCAAACCTCAGTGGCACATCTGGCCAATAAGTTGGGCTTCTGAAAATGTTCTGGCAACCTCCAGCCCTGATCTCCTTCCAGGGCTCCCACCACCATCTTCATGCCAGTCTGTGTGGAGCCATGAGGGCTGACAATGCGCCATCTCCTTAGCAGCTGAGTGTGGCACTTGGCAGGTGCCACTTCTGAAGGTCCATGTATGGACTCGTTCCCTCACAGGGCTGTCCCAGGTGCCAGCTTATAGGTGGTTCTCCATGTTGTCTATAGTGGGAAGAGACTCTGCAATGGGAGATCAGGCTACCACGTAGAAGCCTTTCACACCACACTGTGGTTGGGTTCCAGCTTTATTTCCTCACTGATCACCTAAAATTCTGCTTCTGTTCTGGTTAACCCACAAGTCTCCACTCTTACATACATATATGCATACCCAGAGAGCTATGCCCTCCATTTCCTAGGACAGACCTTGTCCACTGGGAAATTCAGCAGGTGCTGACTCGGCCAGTGGTTCCAGATGGCCAGGACAGCAGGTGGAGATAGGAACTAGGAACTTTGCTTGCTTCCTGCAGCTAGCAGGGTGACAACTGTATACCTCCCTCACTCCAGCCCAAGTCCTCTAGGTTGAGTCAAAAGAGAAGAGGATCGTGTCTGGAGAATGGATAAGGAAAATCAGAAATGAAAATAGAGATAGTCAGACGTGCAGAGGGGTGAGGAAGAGGAAGAAAAGGAAGGGGGTAAGGAGAGGAGAAAAGAGAGATGGAGAATAAAAGTGGAAGTAGAGAGGGGAGGGGAAGGAAGGGGAGGGGAGGGGAAGGAAGGGGAGGGGAGGGGAAGGAAGGGGAGGGGAGGGGGAATGGGGAGAGGGGAGAGGAAGGGAGGAGGGGAAAAGGTGGTAGACAAAGATGAAGTTGCAAGGAGAAGACCCTTGCAAGTTAAGCTAGATGTGATTTTTCCGCTCCCAGCTTGCCTCCCCTTCTCCTTAGTCTGTCAGGTCAGAAGGCTGGGACCAGAGTGGAGCCCATAGGACCGCACACGGGCTGGCTGTGCGTTGGGGCCTGCTGCTTGACTTTCCTTCTAATCAGTCTCCTGCTGCATCCCAGGGCCTGGCTGCTGCTTCCAATGGGAGTCTTCCTTCCACAGCCTCAGAGGAGGTCACTGTGACAACTACCCCAAGGCTGCGCAGCTGATGAGGGAGGAGTTGAGTCTAGAACCCTCCTCTGCTGAGTCATTGTATAAAGGAAAACTGAGGCTGGAAAGATGCCACACTCAAGCCGGCACCTCAGACTGAGTGAAGGATGGTAAAAACAAGAAACGGATTTATTCACTGGTGGGGCCACTGGAGTCAGCTCCAGAAGTCTGAGCACAGGTAGCAGTTTTCTTACAGTATTTATAGGCAAGTTAGCATAATTCTAGCCACTTCCACACTAGTGGGCACAGGAGTCACAGGGGCCTATGTGACTGTGGACCAGGCACAGGGGTCTCTGACCAAGGCCATGCACAAGGGTCTCTAACCTGTTGTTCAAGGGGTGGCCATGTGCTAGAATTCCCAGCAGAGAAGTACATTTAGAGCAGAAGCAAAGGTTGGCATACACCTATTTTCTTAAGCAGACAAGAGGACTGTTGTCCTTAGGTAAACTAGAAAGCTGTTTTTTCAGATAAGCAGGGTCTATTTCTAAAATTATTATTATTATTATTATTATTATAGGCAACCTGTTCTGTATTTTATCAATTAATTTTAGCTTTATTATCTGTTGCCTAATAGGGACAGTAGGGTCAGCAACAGTGGACTGACCCCTCCAGAAGGGCTTCTAGACCTCTAGGGCCCAGATCCTCTCACAGGAACACTGGGCTCTTCTCAAGCTGGGATTCACAGGCAGTACGGGAACCTGCAAGCCCGTCCCTGGAAAGACCCACATCAAACCTTCCCTCAGTGCTCTAGCCCCATAACC
The DNA here is from genome assembly GCA_009823505.1 of Rhizomys pruinosus. Taxonomy (NCBI): domain Eukaryota; kingdom Metazoa; phylum Chordata; class Mammalia; order Rodentia; family Spalacidae; genus Rhizomys; species Rhizomys pruinosus. The sequence continues at coordinate 217,055 of VZQC01015026.1, read as the reverse complement.
AGGGGCACCAATTGGGTCAGATTCTGTGTCTTTTCCCCCATTGTGGCCATGACAAAGCCTCCTGTCGTCTCCCACTTCCATCAGCCTATTGTACGTGGGAAGGGTCTTTCTAGAACACACTCCTCACTGGAACGCTCAACCTTCTTGTAATATGTCCCCATCTCCCTCACTTCTCACAGGCTGGTCTAACATCTGGGCCCTGGACCCTCTCTGGTCCTGTTCCTACTTTGGCTGCCGGGCACTGCAGCACCTCATTTCTTTCTACCCCAGGGCCTTTCCTGCTTGCAGGAGTGCCCTTCTGAGTCCTACCTCCTGCCGTTGCCTACCTGCCTTTCGGGATAGACTCCCCAGGCCTCCTTCTACAGTGCCTCCCTCCAGCCAGGCACAGAGACTCTCTTTCCTGAGTTGCCCCTTCCCATGATCTTTGGTCCTGCCTAGGTGTCAGCGTGTCTTCTGCTGTCTCAAAATGCACAGAAAATGAACCATGACAATAAGTGGCAAACACCATGGCTGCCTTACCTGGCATCCTAACTGGCATGTGGCCTTCTCTCTTCCTATCTCAAGAAAACTTCAAGGGCTCAGGTGTAGCCCCAGGTCTCAGTGGCAAGGCCCAGTCCCCGCAGGATGCATTATGTCCCTCAATATGGCTATGCCCCAGCCATGGGCATGAGGAGTCTACACCTGAGCGTCTCTGTGCTCACTTCCCATTCCTAAGTCTGGGTCTCAAGCTCTGTAATTTGCTCATAAACGTTTATTCTTTCTTCCCTTCCCCTTCCTTTGGAGCCAAGGTCTTCTCCCCAGCTCTTCGGCAGTTTCTGTTTTACATTTCGCTTTTAACAAACTTCCCCCTTTAGATTCTCCCACACACCTCCTGAAGTTGGCTTCTTTACAGTCAACCCCCAACACGTGCTCCTGGGAGCACTCATCCATCAAGGACCCCCAGGCATGTGTGATGGGCCATGGGAACCCACAGACCTGTGAGGCGACCTGGCTCTGGAGCACAGCTGGGGGTGGGGGTGTTATCCCACCCTGTCCTAGAAACATGTGCCTTTCCTCTGGCCCTCAGCTAATTCCCTCAGCCTCTAAAAACATGCTGCTGCCTCCCTGAGGCGGAAGCCACCGGAACAGGGCTCCAAGAAGCTCCTGCCTGTTGGCTGACAACCTCCAGGGATGTCCTGGCCTCCCTGGCTGCCTCATTACAAGCTTTCCCACACAGATCCCACAAGCCAGCCGTTCTCCATAGACACTCGGGATTTACGGTGATGATTACCAGCCTCTCTTATTTTTTCAGTTTTATTTTTCTTTTGTTTGCAAAACATCTGATTTAACCAGAGAAACATTATCTACAAGAACTGTGGGCTGTAAAAATGTAATTCACAGGCCTGGAGAGATGGCTCAGTAGTTCAGAGCACTGGCTGCTCTTGCAGAGGACCCAGGGGTCAGTTCCCAGCACCCACAATAATGGCTAACAACTGTCCATACTCCACTTCCGGGGAACTCAACGCCCTCTTCTGGCCTCTATGGGTATTGCATGCATGTGGTGCACTTAACATACAGGCAGGCAAGGCACTCATACACATAAAATAAAAATAAACAAAATTTTTAAAAAATGGAATTGAGGGTGAGGGATACTGTTAATGGTCTCTTGTCATAAAGAGTCACAGAGACCAGCTGTTGGGGTTGTTTCTTGGGGACTGGCTTGAGAGAGGCCCAGTTTCAGCTACAGCTCAAAGAGTAACAGAATAAATCTCCTGCCCAGTAGAAAGCCCTGGGAGGCAGTTCCCACCCTTCTGGCATCTTTGAGCTTCAGGTGATGCTGGATGCACCCTAGGTCCCCACGGTCAGTGTCAGTGCCAGCAGCTTCTAGGCCAGGCTCCTCAGGGAAGAGACCTCCTCCACACTTTCTCTTCCGGTCCCAGATTCACAGCCACACCGGTCTGGTTTGCTTCTCTATTGCTGTGATAAAACACTCTGATGAAACTAACTTGGGGAGGAAAATGTTTCTTTGGCTTGTACACAGGTCATCCTTGAGTGAAGACAGGGCAGGTATTCATAGTAGGAACCTGGAGTCAGGAACTGAAGTACAGATCACAGAGAAACTCTGCTTACTTGTTCCTCTGGCCTGTGCTCAGAAATTTCTTTCTTTTCTTTTTTTTTTTTTGTCTTTTTGAGACAGGGTCTCCCTGTAGCTTCTGCTGTTCTGGAACTCATGATGTAGACCAGGTTGGCCTTGAACTCACAGAAATCCGCCTGCCTCTGCCTCCCAAATGCTAGGATTAAAGCCGTGCACCACCATGCCCAGCTAGCCTGTTTTCTTATACAACCCAGGACCACCTCCACAGGGGTGTCACTCCCTACAGTGGGCTGGGCCCTCCCATATCATGAGTGAGAAAATGTCCCATAGACATAGCAACAGGCCCATCTGATAGAGGACATTCGTCAGCTGAGGTTCCCTCTTCCCAGGTGTGTCAAGTTGACAGGTGAAGCTTCCAGCACAGTACCCCCGCCTGCTTTGGCTTACTAGAGCCACCTCTGAGAATGGAGGCCCCTGGGAAGGGCAGGTAAGGGGGTAGAGATATAGTGTGAGACCCAGGGCGAGTCCCTTCCCTCAGCTGAGTTTCTCTTCCATAAACAGAGGGAGGTGGCTGATGTTTATTTAGGAGATTCTCAGTCAGCAGGCAACCTGTTTGTTCTCATCTCAACCAGTAAAAGGGACAGATTCTCCCTCCTAACTTTGGTGGGGGCCATATGTTAGAGAGTGCCTGCCCTGTGGAATTGATACCTAAACATCAGATAAATGAATTGGATAAAGCCACCCACTCACCCCCTGGACATTGGGGAAGGAAGTACAGCCTAGCAGAGACACAGCTCGGAGATGCTCGTCTAGCTGCCTGTTTCCCGGCCCCCTACTGAGCAGCTCCCTGTTCTTGGGAGGGAGAGATTTGCTCAAGCCTCAGGTCCTGACGACATGGCAGGGATGGTTGTGCAGGATCCCTGCCTCCCTTATAAGAAACAGACCAGCTTATGGGGCTGGGAGTTGGGCCTGTGGAGCTGCCTTGCCTTCCCTACCATGATGGGCTTGGCTCTCAGGGTCCAGGAACTGGCCTCCCATCCCAGAGGCTCAGGCCTCAGGGTCCGGGCATGTGCAAACTCACATCTGGACGGAACTCTTTAAGCTCTGCCTGCCTCAGGAAGCACAAGAGCAAACAGACTATTTCCAAACACCAAATATTTTGCCTTTGATGGGTAGAAGGCCGGGATGGATAAACAGACCCAGACATCTCTCGCCAGGGAGGCTGTGAGGTGCGGGCCTGAGACTTGTGCACTGGATGGTAACCTAGCATGTTGTTTTTGCCCCTGAGCCAGCCAGAAGGAGCCATCTGAAGAGGTCATGGGCGTCCAAACAGTACTCTAGACCCACTGTCCTGCCTTCCCCTCTTGAAGCTAAGCCCTCTCCACCACACCACTTCCATTCTTGAGATTTGCAGAGGCTGAAGCTGGTTCTCCAGTCTTGCCCTGCACTCTGCCAGCCTGGCCCTCCTGTGCCTCTCTGCTGGATGTGAGACGAGCAGCATCTCCACCCAAGCCCACTCTTCCGTGGGCTCTAGATGGAACGTGGAGGGTCATCAGAGGCTCCCCCTCTTACCCTCAGCTCCTGCTCTGTGGACTCTGTCTCCTCAGCTCCCAGGTTCCCGTCATCCTTCCCAATCATTCCTCTCCTCTCCCAGCCTGTGTCATCTCCTCCTGGGTTCCTCAGGAGTCACCTCCCTCCAGCCTGGCTCTTCTGGCAGTACAGCACACTCTGCAGAGCCCAGGCAGGACAGGGCATGGATGGGTGCAGAGGCCTTAGGAATGGGAGGGCAGAAGGGAGAGCTTATTCTTTCCCATCAGGCTGGGGCAAGATTAAATCCAGAGGAGAGGAGCGGAGGAAGTACAGGTGGAGCCCCAGAGATGTGCTCTGGCAAGAGTGCCCACCCCATCTAAGTTGCCCTGGAGAGACTCACTCTGTGCCCCAATTCCACCCCACCATACTCTGCCCAAGCTTAGATGTGCTTTAGCAGGGGTTCGGGGTAAGCATCAGAGTGTACAGGTATCTTGGGGGGGATGCAGTAAGGTCAGCTAAACATCTCACCAATGTCAGACTGGCTGCAGGTGGTAGAGGCAAGACGCAAAGGGGCTAGCTCTGACCTCACTCATACTATCCTGTGCCTCTCTTCAAACCCAGGGGTCAGGATGGCAATTCCACCATCTCTAGGCTATTGATCCAACACGATGACTATGTAAGGCAGTCAAAAGCAAATGGTTTGTGTGGAACATGGATCTTTAGCCCTAGTCTGTGAGTCTCTCGTGCTTTCCTGATACCACATGTCCCCCTATCTGCTCCAGTACCACCACTGTCCCCATCCTTCATGAAAGTACCATGGAAAGAAAAGGAGAAGGTCCAAGAATACCCATACTTGCCTCTGGGGCCTTTATGGTCGAGGAAAACGACACTCAGAATAAAAACCGGAACCTGTGCAGACCTTGCAGTGCCTTGCAGGACTCTTCCCAGCATAGGGCCATGCACACCTGCCTATAGCTGAACCCTTCCACACCAGCCTGGGTCCCCTTGGGACACTTGTACATTCTGCTGCCCTCAGACAGGAGCTCAGGGGCCGTCTGAGGTCAGCCAGCCAGTTTGCTGTTCCTCAGACCACAGAGTGGGAAAGACTCTGTCTCACTGGGACAGCTTGTTCCAAGAAACAGTCTGGTCTTTGTAATCATCCTGTTTTCCACGACTGTCTGAGAGTCTACGGAGCACACACCGTCACTGCAACACAGCAGGAGCTTACAAGAGGACAGCGAGGGGACAGACAGGCAGCAAACTGACCTATTCATTCTGGCCGTACCTATTATTAGTCGGCCTGCTGTGGAAGGGAGCTGCCAGCGAGAAAGCTGGTGCAGTTCCTTCCCACAATGCTCTTTAATGTTGTTGCACTGCAGAGTGTTTACCTGTGTGCGTGTGTGTGTGTGTGTGTGTGTGTGTGTGTGTAATCACATGGTCAATTTCACGTGTCTTCCTCAATTGTTGTCTGCCTTATTTTTTTGAGACAGAGTCTCTCACTGGCCTGAACTTGCCAAGTAGGCCAGGCTGGTTGGCCAGAGGGTCTCAGGGCTTCTCCTGTCTCCATCTCCCCAGTGCTGGGATTACAAGCCTGTGCCAGCACACTTGGATTTTTATGTGGGTGCCGGGGATTTGAACTCAGATCCTCACGCTTGCACCGAAAGCACTTCACTAGGTGAGTCATCTCCCCAGCCCCAGGTCTGATTTGGAAGTTGTGGTTTGAACCTTTTTGAAACCATAACAACCTTCCAGCCTCCTTTGCAAACTTCAAGTAAGGACCGGGAAAACATGGTGAAGAGGCCCAGGACTGGCTCATGGTGGAGAGGCGGGGAGCTCAAAGGGAAGAGGTTCACAGCTGCAGGAACCCTCCCCTGCTCAAACCTGATGGGCGTGGAGAAAGGCAGGGGAGCGGGTCATCTCCTGTGACCTCTTAGCCCCAGCTCCCGCAGGTCAGAGGCCCTCTCTGCTCCCAGCGTCGTCATCTGTAAAATGGGGCCCCAAGAGCCAACCGTGCCCCCTTCACAGGATCCTTGTGAGCCTCTCAGGAGTGTGGGCACGGGCACGTTTAGGGCGTTCAGCTGGGTATTCCTAGGAGGGCTCGTTTCTGTCCAGCTGGCAGTCCCCACTCACCCCCAAATCCCAAGATCTGTGAAGTCTGCACCAGATAAAGATAGCGGCTTCCGGTTGCAGCTCGTGTCCCTGCACTGGGCTACCCTGCTAGTGTGTGGGCTCAGGGCAGTCAACAGAGGCTCCGAGCAGGCTCTGAACATCAACTGCCATGAATAAACCACCACAGACATAGCATGTGGGCCATGTCCCCAGGCATTTTTTTTTTCTTATCGCCGCCTTTCGTGATGGTCACCACAGCCCTGCAGTATTGCTGCTGCCTTTGACGGATGGTAATGCTGAGGTGCCAAATAGTTCACGAACTACCTGTGAGTCACATAGCTGGGAGGGATTCCAGGACTGACTCCAGAATTTATACCATCTTCCCCTAAGCTAACTGTTGCTGCTTGCCCAGGAAGGACATTGGTACTTGCTTTTTATCCTCAGTGAGAGCACACGGGCCAGGGAGGCTGTGGTGTGGACATGCACCCTGTATTAGTCAGTCAGCTATTGCTGTATAACAAACAGTCGCCCAACCAGTAAATTCCAACAGTCTCCAGGTTGGAAGATGGTCCCCCATGGTGATGTGTGGGTGGGGCTTGGCTCAGCTGACCTTGGCTATAGGCTGGTCTGGGACCCTTCTGCTCTTTGCATAGTTTCTGAGGCCCTTGAGGCAAGGTTGCCTGGCCATGTTGTGTGGCAGAAGCAAAGGAGCAAGGGAGACAGGGAAACTCTCAGATGTTTCCATTTGCTTGGCTAGAGCAGAACCAGACCAGAGAGAGGATGTGAGGCCAACAGCCAAAGGCAAAGGCTTACCAACAGGTGAACAACTCAGGTCCATTAAGACGTCAAGCAGAGCTGTCCCCGCTCTGCGGGAGGCCATCCAGGGGAGTGTGACCTCCCCGCCTCAGGGAGAGTCCCCCACGTGAGACAAGGTCTTTCTGTCTCACAGGGAGCCAGTGTCTTAGCATCATTTATACAACTCTGAGAGGCTGGCATGGGACAACACCCTAAAGAAGCTCACAGACAGCCCCAAGTGGTCAGAGCTAGATTGGGAAGTCAGTCTACCCAAACCTGGCCTAACTGTGAAACAGAGAACTGGGTTCTACCAGCCAGTCTCCCCCTCCGGCTACGGCTTCTGGGCTTCTGGATGTTGGAACAGGTCTGCGCTGTTGCTGTTACCGTTTTCACCTGTTGTCGTCGTCCTCCCCTCCCCCTCCCCCTTGCCCCCTCCTCCTTCCCTCTCCTCCTCCTCCTTCTCCTTCTTATTCTTATTCTTCTGGCCTCCCTGTGTACTTGCCCCTGATCCCTGAGTGTTTTCCTCCCACATTGCTTCTGGCCTGGCTCTGCTCTGGCCGATGAACAGTGAACAACAAACACAGGTCCTTGCTCACTGGGCACCATGCAGAGAGCCAAGAGCCACAGGGACTGCATAATCTGCTTTGGGGACCAGTACTGCTTTGTGAGAACCTTCCCCCTGGGGAACTGAGCCCTTTCCAAAGCCCCTACCATTCCTTTCCACTTCTGTTCCCATCGGTCGCCTGGGAGGTGGACAAGATGGTGTCATTTACTCCCTTTAGCACAGGAGAAGACTCCATGCCAGGATGGGCCAGCTAACCCATTTGCCCATGGTCACAAAGCAAGTACATGACAGTCTCATCTAAAATACCAGCTTTTTGGGGCTGGAGAGATGGCTCAGCGGTTAAGAGCACTGGCTGCTCTTGCAGAAGACCCGGGTTTGATTCCCAGCACCAACATGGTGGCTAACAACCGTCCTAATTCCAATTCCAGAGGAATCCAATGCCCTCTTCTGACCTATGTGGGCATTGCATGGCACGAATGTACTTACACATGTGCAGTCCATGCACTCATACACATAAAATAATAATAATAATAATAAATTAATTTTTAAAAATTGCAGTCCTCTGAGACCCACAGAGGCCCTTTCTGGATCACCTGCCTCCTGGCTCATCACACTGGACAGGTGAGGTTCTGTCTATCCTTAAAAGTTATCAAGTACTATCTACCACCATGCCTGTGGGCTTCTCAGCTCTGGCCCCTTCTCTGCCGGCCTCTGCCACCCCCTGGCCCCTTCCACTTCCTGTTGCTGCTCTCTGCCAATTCTCTGCCCTCATCCTGGCTGGCTCATTGCTCTGCCAGCCAGGACCCCACCAGCAAGTGGAAGCTTGCCACCGAATGGTTAAAGTTCCGACAATCTCTTATAAATATTTCATGGAGATTATCTGCCTCGATAACCCTGGCCTGCTGATGCCAACAGTGTCGTACCTTCACATTTTAATTGGTTCAAGCGAGCTCATCCATAATTGGTGCTTGGAAATGCGAACAAACCTGGCCTAGCTGTGAAACAGAGAACTGGGTTCTACAGAGAATGGGACACTTTAACTCTGTAGTGGCTGAGAGACGGGAGGGCGTGGGTGCAGCAGAGATGGGGAGACAGACAAGGAGGAGGGCAGTCAGAGGAGGGGAGATAGTCAGAGAGAGGGGAGAGACAGACAGAGGAGGGGGAGGAGCACCCACTCCACCTGCTTCTTCCTGAGCTAATGAGCCCGACTTGCTCAGGAGGAGTTATGGGAACCCCCACAGGCTCAGCAGTTGGGAGTCTGGGAGCTTCCAGGGCAAGACTCGGGCCTGAGACACAGGGCCCTGGATGTTTTCTGCACTATTCTACACTGCAGTCCCTAGGATATGCTGGGAGGCACTGGGGCTCTTTGTCAGAAAATGATTTTAAACACATAAATTATATGTTATTAAATCTGGTCATGGTTTAACACCTATAATCCTGGCAATGCTAAAGATCCTGAGCTTGGGGCAGCCTGACCTATATAATCAAGTCGGAGGCCAACCTGGGCTGCATAAAGAGACTCCACTTAAAAAAAAAAAAGAAAGAAAAATAGTAATAAAACTAAGGGCCGAAGACATTGCCCAAAGGGTAGAGTGCTTGCCACACAAGCCTGGGGGCCTGAGTTCAAATCTCCGGAATGCATGTAAAGCCTGATGTGGTAGAATTCATCTAGAATCCCAGTACTCTTACAGTGAGAGAGGCGATAGAGATGGGGACCCCCTGGAAGCTACTGGACTGGCTAGCAAGACACAAAAGAGAGCTGTTTCAACCATGGCAGAAGGCGAGGAGGAACAGCCAAGGAAGGCTCTCTTCAGACCTCAACGTGTCCACATGCGTGCATGCACACATGTAGGGCCTGGCATGGTGGTACGTTTAATCCCAGTAGTCAGGAGGCAGAGGCAGGTGGATCTCTGTGAGATCGAGGCCATCCTGATCTCCATAGTGAGTTCTAGGCCAGCTGGGGTTACAGAGAGATCCTGTTTCAAAAAAACAAAACAAGGGACTGGAGAGATGGCGCAGCACTTAAGAACACTGGCTGCTCTTACAGGGGATCTGGGTCAATTCCTAGCACTACATGGTGGCTAATCACTATCCAGGGGCTCCGGTGCCTTCTTTGGACCTCAGGCATTACACATCACAGGGGCATTTACATACACGCAAGCATAGCACTCATACACATAAAAGAAAAATATTAAAACAAGACAAAGCAAAACAAAACACACAAAAAGTGTGCATGGTTGTAGAATAAGCCACTTATATTTCGTTTAAAACTTATGTTTTTCACAAGGCATGGTGGCACCTTTAGTTCCAGCACTCAGGCAGATCTCTGTGAGTTAGAGGCCAGCCTGGTTTATATATTGAGTTTCAGGCAAGCTGGAGCTTGTCTCAAAACAAAACCCATAGAAAACCTTATATATTTCACATTGGGATATAGCAGTCTATGCGTGCCTTTAGTAAAGCATTAGAGTTCAAAGTGTGATGCCAGGTCTAACAATGCTGCCCTGTCAAGCTTGTGATCACTAAATGAAACGTTCCAACATTCCAGCCACAGCCAGAGTGTGACAGGAAATGCTGTGGTTTCTATGGGCAACAGAGTCACAGGCTCTGCTAAAACAAGGTGCTGAGACTCACACAAGGAGGAGGGCTGGATTTCAGCTAGAGGTGTGTGCACATAAGCTTGCTCTTTCTCTTATCCAAATTAGCCACAGACCTCTACGTCTAGGACCTGGGACCTGAGATTTACCAGCTCAACGACCTTGGCCTCCTTTAGCCTCAGGTTCTCCTACGAAATGGGCTTCAGAAGCAGGCTATGCTGCTCTGCTGCTGGCTGGCATGGGACCTCGGAAAGGGACTGACTTCTCTAAGCCTCAGTTTACTGACTGGAAAATAGGGCTTCTGCAGGACCCCCCTATAGCCTGCTCTGTGCTTATATGAGCTAGCAATGACACTGGGTTACTGGTAACCTGTGACAACTTCAAGAGCCCCAGGGAACAACCTTGAGCTACAGCGTCCATCCGAGACCACCCAGAAGACAGACGTGACAGCTGATTCTGCCTTGCCAGGACTTAGGTGCTCAAAACACATGTAGCTTCTTCTCCATGTGTGTGTCCTTTGTCCCACCTTCCTGGCTTCCCACCAGTGCTCAGACACTAGGGGGGCCTGGAGTTGTACAACCATGGGTCTGTTCAGACATTTTCAAATCAGAAGCTATCCATGGAGGCCGAGGACATGGCTCCATATTAGTTACTTCTCTGCTGCTGTGATAAAACATCACGACCAAGGCAACTTACAGGAGGAAGAGTTTAGAGGGCCTGGGGTTCCAGAGGGATGAGAGTCCATCATAGCAAGGAGGCGTGGTAGGAGGCAACCTAGCAGGGGAGAGAGAGAGAGAGAGATAGAGAGAGAGAGAGAGAGAGAGAGAGAGAGAGAGAGAGAGAGGCAATTAGACATGCGTGGCTATGAACTCTCAAAGCCTGCCAGCAGTGACGTGCTTCCTCCAGCCTACCTCCTAGGGATTTCATGACCTTCCCAAAACAGCGGCACCACCTGGGACCTGGGGCAGCATTCATTTAAAAGACCACAGGCTCCTTCTGGAAAGTGCTTGTCTTAGAACAAGAAGGACCCTAACCTCAGTTCAATCCTCAGAACCCACATTAAACAATAGATAAGTGGCATGTGTTTGTAATCCTAGTGCTGGGGAGGTGGACAGGCAGTTCCTGGGGCTCCCTGGCCAGCCAGCCCAGCCTGATTAGCAAGCTCCAGGACAGTGTGAGACCATGTCTCTAAAAACGGGGGTGAGCCAGACGTGGTGGCGCACGTCTTTAGTCCTAGCACTTGGGAGGCAGAGGCAGACTGATCTCTGTGAGTTTAAGGCCAGCCTGGTCTACAGAGTGAATTCCAGGACAGCTGGGGCTACAGGGAGACCCTGTCTTGAAAAGACAAACAACAAACAAACAAACAAAAAAACCAAGGGGGTGATGCCTGACAAATGACAGCAAAGGTTGAGCTCTTGCCTCCACACACTGGTGCACATACATACACAAGAGCCAAACATGTGCCATGTGATGACTGGCAGCCTCTGCCACAGGTGGAAGTGGCATCTCCAGGTTGACAGAGAAGTTTCCAGCTCTCACCAGTGGTGTCACTGCAGAGGGACCTCCTCCCCTAGTGCCTGTCATATCATGTGCAGGCTTCTGAGGGTTCAGAGGGGAACTGGGGGAACCCAGGAGAGTCTCCAAAAGAAAGAGTATCTTCAAGAAGTAAAACTGGAACAAGACAAGCCTTGGTCCTCTTGCCCTCTTCAGGCTCCACAAAAGGTTGTCATGACTACCTCCCTCTTTGTCTTCTCTTCTGTCTTGGAATGAGCCACAGCCAGCAGCAGCAGGGCACACCCTGCACACTCTGCACACCCTGCACACCCTGCACACTCTGCACACCCTGCACACCCTGTATACCCTGTACACCCTGCACACCTTGCACACCCTGTATACCCTGTACACCCTGCACACCCTGCACACCCTGTACAGTCTGCACACCCTGCACACTCTGCACACCCTGCACACCCTGTATACCTCACACACCCTGCACACTCTGCACACCCTGCACACTGTATACCCTATAAACCCTGCACACCCTGCACACCCTGTATACCCTGTACACCCTGCACACCCTGTATACTCTGTACACCCTGCAAACCCTGAACACCCTGCACACCCTGCACACTCTGCACACCCTACACACCCTGTATACTCTGTACACCCTGCAAACCCTGAACACCCTGCACACTCTGCACACCCTGCGCACCCTGTATACCCTGTACACCCTGCAAATCCTGCACACCCTGCACACCCTGCACACTCTGCACACCCTACACACCCTGTATATCTTGTACACCCTGCACATGCTGCACACCCTGCATACCATGCACACCATGCACACTCTGTATACCCTGCACACCCCCTGCCCTGGCTACTCCTCTGGAAGACAGCAGTCCTTCAATCCTGGGGGAGCCCTTCCCAGGAAAGCCTTCCTTCTTTGAGCCCTTGGAAGTGGGCATTGTCTCATCTCTTCATCCCAGAGTAGTACAGGGCCCATTAGTGTGAAAGTGGGCAGAGATGGCCCCCAGGGAGCCAGGCTGTAGGGAAGCAGGAGGGGCTGGCGAAGAGGGGGTGGGAACCTTAGGGGAACAAGTTCCATGGTTCAGGCTGGGTAGCTGCAGGAGGAGAGGATAAGGGCAAAGGAAAGGGAGGTCAGTGGGTGCCCTCTGTCCCAGACCTCTGGGCCTTCATAGATCCTAGCCTTGCTCCCTCAAACCCCTCTGGAAAGACAGGAAGAGCCAGTATACCTTGGGTGCCTACTTGGTGCAGTCACTGTGCCCTAATGCATAGACAGCTCATTAAGGTTTAGCTGTGAAGTGTATTCCACAGTTCTTACTTTTTTATTCATTTTTATATCTTGAGACAAGGTCTCATGCATCCCAGTCTGGCCTTGAACTTGCTATGTAGTTGAGGAAGACTTGATTTTCCCAAGTTCTGGGATTACAGATACTCAACACCATGCCTGCTTACAGATTGTTGAGGATAGAACCCAGCACTTTATGCATGCTAAGTAAGCATTCTACCAACTTACGTATGCCTCTGGCCCACGAGAGACTTCTTTAGTGAGTGTTAAATAAGGCAGACTAGAGGCTTCAGTGCCAAGGAGACATTTGAGCACAGGTCTACAGGAGGTAAAGGAATGACCAGGTAAGTAGCAAGCTGGCATTTTGTATTTCATAGGTGCTTAATGAATGCTGAGAGAATGAGGTTGTAACTGGACCTAACTGGTAGGTACTAACAAAGACATCATTTATCAGCACCTCCTGTATGCCCTATTATGACCTCTACCCAGTGCCTTCTTTTTTCCTCACAGTGGGTACAAACACTACCTTCCACTCCTGGTGGCTTACATGTTGACTCCTCCCTGAGGACAGCTGCATTCTGCTTCTCCCGTGATTGCTGACTCTCCTGTAAGGGAGGAAGCCACGGAGACGGGTGCAGGGTGGACCAGACAGTCTCAGAGCTGTGGCTTTGAGGCTGGGGGGTAATAGAGGGTCCATCCTCTAGTGTTAAGAGGAAATCCTGAGGACCAACCCCCAGCCTGTTCCCGACACTCCATGTTGCTGACCACTGTCTGCTGAGCGAGGACATCTTAGAGGTGGAACACCCAGCGAGATCTGGGGTGGGCCAGCTGAAACTGCATCTGTGCACTCGGCTTGCCCAGGAAATCCTGCCAGGGCTGCAAAAGTAAACTGGGCTTGTCTAGAATTAGAAGCAGATTTATTTTAAAAGGTTATAATTTCCTACTGGTTTTCTGCTTGATAAATACAAAGTTTATTATTACAATGATTTTCTTAACTGCAGCTCAAGTAAAATAAATCCAGGTCTGGACAGAAACAGGCATGGGGTGAGGACGCCACACAGTAGGTGTTTTCTTCCAAACTTTACCAATCGCAAGAGCAAGGGGGTGGGGCAAGGGCTGGAGAGAGGTTGGGGCAGGTAGCTGAGAGGGTGGAGAGAGGGCTTCTTCTGAGTCCTGTGCCAGACCCCCATGCAGGCCTCCATGGCTTGCAAGGCCTTCCCTCTCTCAGCTGTGTGCCACATCCGTCTGATGGCCACCTCCTCCCAGAAGCTGCCTGGAATCCCTTGACAGGATCCACGAATACCAGAGGAGCCAAAAGCTTCATTGAGAAAGCCAGGCTGGAGAGATGGCTCAGTGGGTATGAGCACCGACTGCTCTTGCAGAGGACCTGGGTTCAATTCTCAGCACCCACATGGTAGCTAAGAACAACCTTTAAACCGGGTGTGGTGGTGCACGCCTTTAATCCCAGCACTCGGGAGGCAGAGGCAGGTGGACCTCTGTGAGTTCAAGGCCAGCCTGGTCTACATAGCAAGTTCCAGGGTAGTTGGGGCTACAGGGAGACCCTGTCTCAAAAAAAAAAAAAAAAAAAGCCATCAGGTCATAAAACCCCTTGAAATGACCATTTGGTCATTTTGTCTTATAACTGTCTCTCTGATCTCCCAGAAGCCTTTCCAGACAAGTCACTCACAGGCAACACAGCCTGTCAAAACATGCTGAAAAAGGCTTTGAGGTACAGGCCTGCTGGGCCTGGGAAGTTATCTTAACAAAAGGCTTTACTGATGCAAAGACACCAGGCCTCAGCATCAAACATATACCAACTGAGCTCAAGGTAAAATGTAAAGGTCCCTCCACCCCTACCAGGTGGCAGAGGTCCATTCCTTGGGAAGAGATGGCACCTGTCCTCACTGCCCACCACCATTCCTTAGGAAGAGATGGCACCTGTCCTCACTGTCCACCACCATCCTTAGGAAGAGATGTCACCTGTCCTCACTGCCCACCACCATTCCTTAGGAAGAGATGGCACCTGTCCTCACTGTCCACCACCATCCTTAGGAAGAGATGTCACCTGTCCTCACTGTCTACCACCATTCCTTAGGAAGAGATGGCACCCTGTCCTCACTGCCCACCACCATTCCTTAGCAAGAGATGGCACCCTGTCCTCACTGCCCACCACCATTCCTTAGGAAGAGATGGCACCCTGTCCTTGCTGCCCACCACCATTCCTTGGGAAGAGATGGCATCTGTCCTCACTGTCCACCACCATTCCTTGGGAAGAGATGGCACCTGTCCTCACTGCCCACCACCATTCCTTAGGAAGAGATGGCACCTGTCCTCGCTGCCCATCACCATTCCTTGGGAAGAGATGGCACCCTGTCCTCACTGCCCACCACCATTCCTTAGGAATATATGGCATCTGTCCTCACTGCCCACCACCATTCCTTGAGAAGAGATGTCGCCCTGTCCTCACTGCCCACCACCATTCCTTGAGAAGAGATGTCGCCCTGTCCTCACTGCCCACCACCATTCCTTGGGAAGAGATGGCACCCTGTCCTCACTACCCACCACCATTCCTTGGGAGGAGATGGCACCCTGTCCTTCTCGCTACCCGCCAGTCCACGGTCTGGCTCTGGTTCTTTTTAACTTTAAACTCCTTTCTCGTCCTTCTCCAAAAATCTAACATTCCTCCTCTGCTTGTCAAGAGCTCCATTCTGAATTTCCATAGCCCACTCCACTCCCCGAAGGCATTTGCTATGGTGCAGTATGGTTACTTGGCATTGTGGGTTTGCCTTCCTCCAAAATTGTAGATTCATCGACGTCCTAGCCCCTGTACCTGTGAGCATTGCCTTGTTTGGAAACTGGGTTATTTCCAATGTAATAGCACGAGGTCACTCAGGTGGACCCTGGCCTGGTGTGGATGTGGCTGTTCTCTTCAGAAGAAGAGATATGGAGAGCTTAGAAGATGACTCAAACACGAGGACTTGAGTTTGATCCTCAGCATCTATGTAAAAATTCAGGCATGTGGCCTGCACCTATAATACTGGTGCTTGGGGGTAGGGGGTAAGACAACCAGGTCCCTGGGACTAACCGACTAGCCAAGCCTAACTGGTTCAGCGAGAGAGATTCTGTGTTAAGAAGAAGGTGGCTAGCTTCTGAGAAATGACGCTTAAAACTGACCTTGAGTCTCTATGTATACAAGTACATGTGTTTACACACAGGCACAGGCACAGACACACACACTCACACATACACGCACATGCACACACTCGCACACACACATGTGCGCGCATGTGTGTGCCCACTTCAAAGAAGCTGTGTGATGAGCAGCTTCCAGAGCTGTCTTCCGGGATGCCAGGACGGGGCTCTCTGGGTGTGTCACAGGGGCGTGGCCACTGCCACCTCTTCAGATCTCCTTCTCCAGACCAGGAAGGAATAAGTTGCTGTTGCATTAAGGCCAGCTCAGGTGCATTCTTTCAGTAGCCCTAGGAGGGACGTTTATGTAGGCCTTTGGTCCCTTTTCAGAAAACACCCTGCTGTAGCTGAGCCCAGCTCAGGTGCTAAACAAGCATTTATTCATTTGTGAGTGTGTGTGGGATCCATAGTCAGTCCCTGGACAGAAAGATCCATATCCAGCCGCTCTGCCAGTTTGCCGGTAGGGACCAGGGTCCTGTCCCGACTCTTCCTTGGCCTGCGCGCTGAGCCTCCGCTGCACCTGCCAGCCAGTCTCTTGCCTCGGCTCTCATCTCGCAGCCATGTCTTCAAGCTTTGCAGAACTCACTCATTCTAAACAGGCTGCGAACCTAGTGTATAGTGCTCCTCCCTGCTGATCCTCCAGCAGACCCCTCCAGTCCTTCATGCCTGGACATCAGGGCTTACTTCCTGCTGGCCTCCAGGATACCGCTCCATACCTTTCTCCAAGTACCAGTTGTCCCCTCTCTCTGCTCTCCAGCTCATTCTGCAGAGACCAGCGCCCGCATCCTGGACCGTGGACCGTCTCTGGACTTGTCTGACCACCTTCCTGGGCATCAGTATCCTGAGATGAAAGGCCCTTCATTTCTCTTCCACCTCCTGTGGGAAGGACCTCTGGGCATCCGAGGCTTACGTGAGGAGAGTGGTATTTGGAAAGCAGGCCTGAGAAGGGGATAGCCGAGCCTCGTTGCAGGGACCAAGGAAGATGGCTGCACACCCACCAGCTCCCTTCAGGCCCATAGTCCCTACTGCCTAGGAGGTTCCTGAGGAGATGGGACAAGTAGAGCTAGAAGGGACATTAAGGTGACTTATAATCAGCCCTTCTCAAATCAGGTCACACAATCATGATCTTCCAAAGCCCCAAGATCTGTTCAATACCTTTAGCTTGCTAAAGAGAGCTCTTCAACATTAGGGTCAGACTTGGGGGATTGGATGGGAGGGGAGGGAGGAACGCCCTCAGTCCCTCCAGAACAGGGATAGCCACCTGTCATTATGGCTAGAATACAGATTGTCCCCAGAGACTCATTCATTGACCTGATCACCAGCTGGTGGCACTATTTTGAGAGGTGGTAGAAACGTTAGGAGTGGGGCCTGGCTGGAGGAGGTCGGTCCTGGGGAGCAGGGTTCTTGGCGCTGTATCTTGCTCTGGACCCTTCCTGTATTTCTCTTTCTCTTCTCTCACCAGGAAGTGAACAGCCCTCCTCCTCGACATGGCTCTATCACCATGATGTCCTTTCTGTTCAAGTGCATGGGCCCAAGCAACCATGCGATGAACTCTCCAGACCTATCCTATGAGGCAAAACAAATCTTTCCTTCCTTAGGTTGTTTGCATTTGATCACAGCAATGGTAAATTAATACATGCTATGACACTTGAGACAGAGACTCATTACAGCCCTGAGACAGATACAACTGGCAGACAACGACCCTGAAGATCAGTTGTTTCAAGATCCATAGATAGAGGTAGGATTTGAACCTAAGTCCACCTTGCCAAAAGACTCGGGCTGTCCATGCATTATGGAGGTTCCTTCTGGGAATGTCCCAGAATCCAGATCAAGTGTGGCAGAATCTAGCCTGAGAGGCGGACATTCTGAAGCAGCACCAAACCAATTGATTTTTCAACCCCTGTGAAACACCCTGTGTTTCCTAAAGTGTCTTTGTTTCTTAAAGAACAGCAGAAGGCTGGGAATATAGCTCAGTGGTAGAACCCTTGTCTAGCACGCACAAGGCCCCTGGTTCAATCCCTAGCACTGCACCATAAAATAAAAAAAAAGATTCAAGTGGCACTAGGGAGATGGCTCAGTGACTAAAGGGCTTAGCCCACAAACACAAGCGCTGAGTGGGAATTCCCAGAACTCCCACAAAAACAGTGGTAGGACATGTCTGTAATCCCAGCGAGCCTGCAGCAAGTGAGAAGGTGGAAATGGGAGACCCCTCAGAAGCTAGAGGGCCAGTTAGCCACGGCCCACACAACTGCAAGCAGGAGACTCTGTCTCAATCGAGGGGGGGGGGGGCGAGGAGCAATGACCGAGCCCTTGAGGAAGCTCCTCCTACAGGTGAAGTTAAAGGCAAGGTCGAGGAGGATGACGATTCAGGCTGGGGCTCAGTCCTTAAGAATTCCACCTTCAGAATGATGGAGCCAACTCGAGACAGTGTGCAGTTTGGTCACATTAATGGGGTAGAACGTCCAAGAGGAGGGGATGATTCTTCTGTTAGGCCTTGTGAGGGCCACACAGGTCTGAGCAGGCCCAGTGTGAGGACCTCCCCTGCAGAGATACCGTTGCCTTGTGCTGGGGTTGGGGAGCTGTAACCCAGAGAAGACATAGCAGAAAAGGAAAATGCATCAATCCCCCAAGGCCTCTCCAGTGGATCAGCAATTAAGACAGACTCCTCCTGGATTATGAGCTTCCCAGGGACCAGCACCCAGAAGGTACAATGAGACGGACCTCCCATGTTCCCCTGAAGACACAAGGGATGCCTCTGAGGGAGTGAGGTCTCCATCCCAGGAGTCATCCAAGTGAAGCCAGTGAAATGTGATTCAGCATGGCACTTGGCACTGTGCCAGGGGCCCCACCTCACCCTGAGGGGTGGTCTCAGATATATTCCCACTCAGATTTCAGTGGGAATATGCTACTTACATGCTAAAACTTCACATGCTTTGATTTTTCCAAATCAAGAATTTCTCTTGATAGCAGGGCTTCAAGATGCTTCTGGTATCAGGCTGGTTTGAAGGTCGCCATTTGTGATGTCATAAGAAACAGCTCTCACTCCCTCCTGCTCCCACACAGGCCCTGTTACAGACATGCTCAGTGTCTCACCATTGGCCTTCAGCCCTTCTATCCATCTGTCCCTCAGCCCCTCAGTACCTCAGTCCTCAGTCCTCAGCCCTTTAAACCCTCAGCTCTTCATCCCTCCTCCCTCATCCTCTCATACCCTTATCATCAGCCCCTCAGCCCCTTATCCATCAACCTCTCAACCCTCAGCCTCTCATCCACCAACCTCTCAACCCTCAGCCCCTGATCCTCTCATCCTCATACTCTTAGCCTCTCCTGCTCTCATCCCCCATCCTCTCATCCAAACCCTCAGACCCTCATCCTTCAACCCATCAGCCCTCAGCCCCCAGCTTCTCAGCCTTTCAGCCTTCAGTCCCCAGCCTGCAGCCCCTGGCCCTGTCCTACACTGCTGCAGGCCAAGAGGCCCTGACCAGCTATGGCAGACAAGAGTCTCCCCACCTACCTGTGGCAAAGGTGCTCCCTGCTAGCCATCTTTCTCCTTCCTGCTCTGGGGCATTGAGAGCAGAGTCTCGATCCATCTGGCCTGGTACTCCACTGTGGAGCAGTGTCCCTGGGGCCTGGCCCATTCTCTGGTGTGTTTACCATTAACAGTATGATGCTTAACATTCTGTGTCCATTTGGCTGGGCTATCTTGTGGAGATAAACAGTAACACTACTGTAGATGTTTTGTGATGGTGTTTTTGCTCTCTCTCTCTCTCTCTCTCTCTCTCTCTCTCTCTCTCCTGTCTCCTCTCTTTCTCCTTCTCTCTCTCTTTCTCAGAGAGCCCAATCTGGCCTCAAATTCTCAGGCATCCATCTGCCTTAGCCTCCTAGTGCTGGGGTCACACGCATGAACCATCACGCATTCTTTGTGAGAGTATTTTAGGATGAGATCAGCACTCAGTCAGTGGGCTTTGAGGAGAGCAGTTTGCCCTCCAAACGTAGGTGGGCTTCATCCCATCCGCTGAAGGCCTCCATAGAACAAAAGACTGACCACATGGGAAATCTGCAGCTAAGAGCCTTTGGACTTGCACTATAGAATATCTCTGCCCTGGATTTCCAGGCTGTCAGCTCACCCTGCAGATGTGGGTCCTGCCAGCCTCTAGGACTACGTGAGTCAATTTCTTAAAATAACCCTCTTTCTATATGTACAGACAGCATTGGCTGGGTTTCTCTGGAGACCCCCCCCCACCAGTGTGCAGGGACACAGACCAGGCCATACATAGAGAAATTGCAAAAGGCAAGCTGGCCGCACACGGGGCCTGCCAGGCATAAAAGGGATCTCAGGACGAAAGCATTCATTGTGCCAAGGCCCTTTCTCTCTTCTGGCTTCAGAACGCTGGGCAGGTAGGGAGGCAAACATAAAGTGCTGGAGAACATTCTCTGGGGATGCAGAAGGAAGCCAAGCCTGAAATCCACTAATCAGAGAGCTTGTGGATGGGTGCCCCAGCCTATGGCCCTCAGGGAGGATGTCAGGTACAGGGTGCAGGGATGGAGCCCCCAAATCACCCTAAGAAGCAGATGAGGAAAATGTAATGAGAGAGTGCCCAATAGACCTGGGGTAACAGAGTCCAGTCTTCTGCTCCAATCTGAACAGAAGGTGTCCCAGGCCGGAGTGACTCATGTATTGGGAGTATTTGCAAAGAGAATCAGGAAGGGACAGAGGGAAGAGAGCAGAGAGGG
The DNA here is from genome assembly GCA_009823505.1 of Rhizomys pruinosus. Classification (NCBI taxonomy): domain Eukaryota; kingdom Metazoa; phylum Chordata; class Mammalia; order Rodentia; family Spalacidae; genus Rhizomys; species Rhizomys pruinosus. Next base: position 196,662 of record VZQC01015026.1, on the reverse strand, counting down.
CTAAATGGATGAGGGCAGAAGAGGGATGGGGGAGCCTTCCCAGCTTTCTTGGCCTTCCCTGGCTGCCAGGCGCTCTGCACAGAGCCTTCCTGACATCACTTCTGCAGCTACTGAACAAGAATGGAGGCTTCGGCACTGAGCAGCGAGGGGGCATGAGCGCCATCCCTGCCTTACAGACAAGGACACCAAGGTGCTGGTGAACCTCCACACAGGGAGGAAGTGGCAGGCCTGCAACCCACACCCAGGCTACCTCTCTACTTGTGTTAACCAGGAAGGGCCTCGGGGCCATTGGCCCACCCTGGGACCTCTCTTCTTGGGTCCTTCTTCTCCTGGGTCCTCCTGGAGTCCCTGTCCCCAGAGACACTGCACACCCAAGTCAGGCTCAGACACATTCGTCAGGATTGGAGTGCCCTGGTGGCTTTCCTCAAATGACACCGCTACCTTGAGGTCACCAACTTAGTGTATGCCTGGGGTCTAGGCCTGTGGAAGATGCTCAGGAGGTGCTGGCCTGGGACCAGGGGAAACAGGACCAACGAGGGGCTAGGTGGCCTCAGGTGTCCCCTAGGATTCCTCAGTCCAGTGCTTCTGAAGCTAGATCCCCCAGCCTTCCTCCTCAGCCTCAATGGTCCTCCAGGCCCAACGATGCTCATGCTGGGGTCACCCTCTGTTCACTGCCTTCTTCCTTTACTCATCCCCTCAATAACATCTTGCAGACTGTGGACCTCCTGATCAAACCCAGACCTCCCTTACTACAGCCCCCCACCCCGTCCCTCACCTAGGTTAATACCACCACCTCCTAACTAGTATCCTGTTCACCCTCGTGACTCTCAACCATCATTTCTCTCAACTTCCCAAGTCATCTTTTCAAAATACAAGTCCTGGAGCTGGAGAGAGGTCTCAGTGGTTAAGAGGACCCAGGTTCAGTTCCCTGCACCCACATGGTGGCTAACAACCACCCGTACTTCAGTTGCAGGGGATCTAGCACTTTCTTCAGACCTCCATGAACACTGCACAGCATGGATACACTTACACTTGTGCAGGCAATACACTCATAAAATAAAACCATAATAATAAATACAATATTTTAAACTAAATAAGTCCTCTTCCAAATCTTTCCAAGGATCCCTACAGAGCTGGCAGGACCAAGCTGTGGATTCCAAGTAGGATTTGCTGTGTCCTCTGCCATCTGTTGTCATCTGCTGCTCCCACCCGTTGCCCCGATCCCCCATGACACCCACAGCGACAGCCATGTAAGCTCCATGGGCCTCTCATGAGAGCTGCTGCCCTGGCTTGCTGAGCTGCTCCGCCACCTTGGATTGTCCCTTCTCTCTCCCCGTCTTCTTCTATGAACATTATCTTTAAAGAGGTAGGACAATTATCGCCATCTGGGAAGTTTTCTTGGATCCATTTCCCACCTTGTCACACCTGTAGGTGGATGTCTCAGCCTCTCTGCACATCCCTCTGTGGCACTTTGAGCCTTGTATGTCCATCTCTGTTAGGATGTCAGCAAATTGGAGGCCTGTAAGCAAGAAGAGGGTAGTTTCTCATCACCAGTGATTATTAGCTCTACGCTTCCATGTGAGAGCGCAATGAATCTCAGATGAAGGCAGGGCCATGAGCTGTCTTTGTACCTGACAGAAGATCATGAAAACTAGGCTGATGACAAGACCATGACACAGAGAAGAAGGGAGTCTGAGTCTTTCTGGAAGTGGAGCCATTGGAGGGGGACCTAAAGGAGGGTGTGGCTTCAGCCAGCAGAGGCAGGAGGAACAGAGCCATCTCGGGAGCCGTGTTGACTGTCTACACCACGGATACTGGGCCACAGCAGGTCAGGATCACCGTCATGACCAGCCACATCGCCTGATCCCCTGGGATCCCTGGGGACCCTGGCCTTGTCCTTCTAGCTATCATAGGAAGGTGTAAAGACTCCAAGAGACAGACTGCTTCCCTTTTGACCATAGAATGAAGAAATCCCAGATTCTTCACTGCTCTGATTCACTTCCCTTGATCTCACTCAACATTGACCTTTTCCCCCAGTGGCAGGAAGAGAGCCACAAAGCTTCCGGGTGAGGGTCGCAGTCAGGGCCAAGCCAACAGCGAAGGTCCTCCACCTCCAGGTGAGGGTCACAGTCAGGGCTAAGCCAACAGCTAAGGTCCTCCACTTCCAGGTGAGGGTCGCAGTCGGGGCCAAGCTAGCAGCTAAGGTCCTCCACCTCCAGGTGAGGGTCACAGTCAGGGCCAAGCCAACAGCTAAGGTCCTCCACCTCCAGGTGAGGGTCACAGTCGGGGACAAGCCAGCAGCAAAGGTCCTCCAGGTGAGGGTTGCAGTCGGGGACAAGCCAGCAGCTAAAGTCCTCCAGGTGAGGGTCGCAGTCGGGGACAAGCCAGCAGCTAAGGTCCTCCAGGTGAGGGTCGCAGTCGGAGACAAGCCAACAGCGAAGGTCCTCCAGGTTCTCCTCAGACCCTGGTTCTTTGGGGCTGTGCAAAAATGGGAGAAGATAAATTTCTGTGTTAAGAAAAGTATTTGCATGTGTTGACAGATCTCTATAGCAACCAAGAACTTGAATAAGTATAGTTAGAAAGCCACAAACAAGAAGGCGTAATTTCTCCCAAATCGGTCAGCCATGTCCAGGACGCTGGCCAACGTGCTGGGGTAGGCCTTGCATGTGCGGAGTGGAAAAGCTGGCACAGAGGGGCGCTAGCAGCTGAGGTGGAGACGTAGCAGCTCTCACGAGGACAGCTGGCTCCTCGGAGCACATCTGGGGTGCCGGGGCACAGGACCACGAGATCTCTGTGTGGGCAAGTGGATTTTGCCTTTAAAGAGTAAAAATTAAATCGAAAATCACAGCACTCAGGAGGCAGAGGCAGGCAGATCTCTGTGAGTTCAAAGCCAGCCTAATGTACATAGCGACCTCTAAGCCAGCGGGGGATACACCCAGCAGGGGATACACAGGGAGACCCTGTCTCAAAAAAGACAAAAAATAAATTACAAAACAGAGAGCAGTTAGAACAATTCAGGTCAAAGTGGTTAAGCTGGGTGGAATCTGGTATCAAAACCCACCTGTGAGGGAAGAAGGTGGGGGAGAAAAAAGAAGAAAGGGGAGGGATGGTTTGGGAGGAACACCCACTAGTAATGTGTTTTGCCTCAATCTAGAGGCCCACATCAATCTTTGAGAGTGAGGAGCCACAGTCAGTCTGCCTAGGGTCACACTGTGGGGCCTTCTGGTCTTTTCCACAGGCTCTGCTTAACCCTTCCAAGCCTCTCTTTCCTTTAAAATCTGAGTTGTTAGGAAAGACGTGTACAGAGCCTAGAACCCAGCCTGGAACATGGAAAATGTTCAGGAAGTTTTGTCTATCAGGGTTCGGTAACTTGTGTTCTCTCTCAGTAACCAAGGCGGGGAAAAGTAGGCTCACAGAGAGAAACCGCTGCTTGGGCCACACTGCTGAGGGCTGGGACTCGGCTCCACATGCTTCCATGCTAGGAGTGGAGCCCTGGCTTCGCTGCCTGGGGCTGAAGGAGGATAGCAGAACTGCGGGTCTCAAACCTCTACAGGAGGATCCACCCGCTCCCAACACGGGCCCCATATGGTGGGATGCACAGAGCCTAGAGCCCCTTCTCTTCACCCGTCTCTCAGAGGAGTGATAGGCTGAAGGGATCATGACCAACGTCCTTCCCATATGGAATTACAAACAGAGCAGCAAGCTGCAAGGCAGTAGATGTGGCAGTTCTGCCTTCAACTGGGCGTGACCTGGCATAAGTCACACTTCCCATCTTAAAGGTGTGTGTGCATGTGCGTGTGTGTGTGTGTGTGTGTGTGTGTGTGTGTGTTTGCATGCATTCGTGTGTACACACACACACACACACACATTCTGTGGCCCAGACTGGCCTAGAACTCAGGATGATCCTCCTGCCTCAGCCTCCTGAATGCTGGGATTATAGGCCTGAGCCACCACACTGATCTGAGATGTAATTTTAGAGTTGTGAGGGTCAGAGGGCCACACCTCACCTATGAAGATGGAAAACTGACTGCCTCCCTCATTTGACCTAAATAACCCTGCCTGTCCTCTGGGCTGTGGTCCTGGGAGGCATGTCCCATGATTCAATGCACTTTGAGCCATGTTGAGAGAGTGAGGCGAGAGCCCAACCCCAGCTTGGTGTTTCCATGAAGGACTCCTTCTGTCCTCATGGTATTCTGGGACATGGGGCTGTGTGTGATGTCACTTTACAGAAAAAGGAACCGAGATCCACAGAAGTGAGGCCTTACTAGGAAGGTGACCTCTGAGCTTAGATTTATTTTTTTTAACTTCCTAGACTACCATTTTTATTTCTAGAAGTTCAATTAGGTGTCTTACATTTTCTGTAGGTCACAGGTGAAGGTACACTGGGGCTGTAGAAGAGTAACAGAAAAATGATGGACAGCCTCTTGGTCCCTGGAAATGGGTAACCAGGACGCGTGTGGAGTCAAGAGCACAGCTGGCCATCGAGAGACGTAGGAGTCCATTTTTTGAGAATCAGTTCTCCCAAGACTAGAATCTGCAAATGACAGAAACCTCCCCTGTCCCCAGCATAAGCCTAACACAGAGGCAAAGCCAGACCACATAAACCTGGGACTTCAGGGGAGGGAGTTATAGGGAGTGCAGCTACTCAGAGCAGGCTGAAACTGCTACCAACGTTAGGAAACCCTTCATCCTCCAATCTGCTCCACCACCAGAGAAATGTGGAACCTGCGGCTCATGAGCTCCAGGCTCACAGGAGGGGACCACAGCTCCAGGTATACAGGGGGAGACCACAGCTCCAGGCTCACAGGAGGGGACCATAGCTCCAGGTTCACAGGGGGAGACCACAGCTCCAGGTTTACAGGGGGAGACCACAGCTCCAGGCTCGCAGGAGGGGACCATAGCTCCAGGTTTACAGGGGGAGACCACAGCTCCAGTTCACAGGGGGAGACCACAGCTCCAGGCTCGCAGGACGGGACCACAGCCCCAGTTCACGGGGGGAGACCACAGCTCCAGGCTCACAGGGGGAGACCACAGCTCCGGGTTTATAGGGGGAGACCATAGCTCCAGGCTCACAGGAGGGGACCAGAGCTCCAGGTTTACAGGGAGAGACCACAACTCCAGTTCACAGGGGGAGACCACAGCTCCAGTTCACCGGGGGAGACCACAGCTCCAGGCTCACAGGGGGAGACCACAGCTCCGGGTTTATAGGGGGAGACCACAGCTCCAGGCTCACAGGGGGAGACCACAGCTCCAGCTCACAGGGGGAGACCACAGCTCCAGCTCACAGGGGGAGACCACAGCTCCAGTTCACCGGGGGAGACCACAGCTCCAGTTCACAGGAGGGGACCACAGCTCCAGTTCACAGCAGAGGACCACGGCTCCAGTTCACCGGGGGAGACCACAGCTCCAGGCTCACAGGGGGAGACCACAGCTCCAGCTCACAGAGACAACCACAGTGAGCTTGGGTGTTTTAACTCCAAGTCTATGCTGTGTATAAGACAAGGAGCAAACAGCAGGCTTCACATAAACACAGTCCGTGTCCCTCCCCATGCTTTTTTATCCCTTAAAGCATTTGCTTTTCAAAGGCTCCCTTCTATAATTCCATGCTCAGGAGCAAAGGGGGATCTGAAATCTGGTTTATAGTTTAACTGCCATAAGCACCAGCTGTCTTGGAGGAAAATAAAGTCAACTCCAGACCTAGAAGGCTCGGGTCTGAATCCTTAACATCTGCAGCTGTCTGATGTCTTCTGGAATCCAGGTGGAGCCTCCTCTATCCACACAACTATCCCACCCCACCCCAGCACTAAAAGAACCTTTCACTGGTGACATGGGAGACACTCTGTGGGTCCCCTGTCCTGGAAGGCCCCCTTGTCCTATCTGGTTTCCTTCTTTGCAAGTGAGCTACCAGACAGCTCAGCACCTAAAGGTGATGGCTAGTCTAGTCCACCCAAGCCTCTGTGCTGGTGGAGACCGGCCGACGCTCCTTCTAGCCTCGCGTAGGAAGCAAGGCACACCAGAGAGTGTACGCTTTGGAGTCAGACCTGCCTGAGTCCTTGGTCTGGCTCTGTGGCCTAATTGGTCACATGACCCTAGCCTCTCCTTCCTGTTGACCTGACGTTTATGTCTGAAAATGGGGATGCTATTTCCTACAGGGATTATATATGGTTTTGATGAGCCCCGGGCTTCTTTTAGATGTAGACCTCAGGAAGTGAAAGAGGGCTGTGAGAAGACATGACTAAGAGTTTGGGAGGGGCAGAACCCTGGGTGCCCCACGGGAGCAGCTTCCCCGGGCTGGATACTGCTCTGGTCACTGTGGGAGTCCTGGCATCCAGCAGGCATTTAATGAAAGTTAGCACTCTCCCCTTCCCGCCCCTCCAACCTAGCTTCTTGTCTCCCATCATCCTCTCCCCCAGATCCTTTATTAGTTGGCTCAGCTGAAAACTAAATCCCAAGAAACGGGAAGATGGCAGCAGGGAGGAGTGTAGTGGGCTCCAGAATATCAAGGGAGTCAGTATTGGGGTGGATCCCAGGATGTGGGGTGCAGCCACCTTTTCTTACCTAGCCTGAGGGTCGTGCCTGCTGCCGGCTGAGAACTTCACAGCAGGCTTTCCTCTCCTGCTCTGCCCCTCACCTTCTTTCCTGTCCTCTATCTTCTCCATCTTTCTCCACCTCCACCACTTCTTTCTCTGCCCTAAAGGGGAGACCCTAGGGGGAAACGGAGCTTTCAAAATGCAGGAAGAAGTTGAAAAGGTGAGAGACCCTGACTTCATTGCAAATGAGCCAGATTTGCTGGGCTGTGTGTGAACCAAGAAGGACTAGAACCTGCTGTCAACCCTGCCAGGATGTTCACAGAAACTGGAAAAAATATAACAAAACCCCTCCAGAAAGCAGCTCAGCAGTTGGAGCCACAGCGCCACCTTCAGGCGAGCTTTTGCCATGCAGTTTCCCTCCCCAGCACCAAAAGGCTAAATGCTAGTCTGGGAGCTCCAGGTAAATAGAGTGACACTGTGAAGACTGTGCTGCGATGCGCCCTAACAAAGGTGAGCACAGTCACAGAAAACAAGTGTATTGCAGTCAGAGTCCTGGGGCTTTGCCCCAAACTGAAAACAGGCAGAGCTGAAAGCCATTACTCCATTCCAAAGATGGGAAACTGAAGCTCAGAGACCTGTCCACAGGTACAGAAGGTTGGAGGCGGAGCTAGGATCTAGAGTCAGGCCTTTGAAGTATCCACACTTCTTGGTTTGCATTGCTGTTCGCCCACATAACCGTAGTAGTCAGGGGCAGCAACCTTTATCCTTTAACGCTCGGTCACACTAAGTCACACTTCCTTTCTCTACAAATGTCAGGAGATGGAGCCAGGTTCAGGCGTGGCAGCTGCAGATAACCTTGACTTCCATGGGAACAACAGCCTCTGCGGCCACAGTGGATGGGAAAGAGTTTTACACATAGTTCATCTACTCACCTCCACATTCTCACACTCAACTTTTCCATCTGGAAAACTCCTACTCACCCTTCACAACCCACTCACAAATTTCTGCCTTTTGAACCTTCCTCTGACCCTTTCTTTCTAGCAGTGTACCTTTGAGACACCCATTACCAGATGCAGCCCCCTGCGTCATGATGATTTGCCTAGATGCAGAGTTCAAGCCAGAAACCAGATCTTTTCCTTCTGTAGCTCCAAAATAGGCTGGAGCCAGACACAGAGAAGATAGGTGCTTGAAAACAATGGATGGGTGGGTGGGTGGATGGGGGATGGATAATATATGAACCACTGATGGATGGGTGACAAGGGTTAGATGGGTGTAAATAGATAAGTAGGTGGATAATGTATGGGCAGATAGATTGACAGGAAGATGAATGAGTGGATGGACAACAGGTAAGTAGATGGATGGGTGGATGAATGGGTGGATGGATGGATGGGTGGATGGATGGATGGGTGGATAGATGGATGGGTGGATGGATGGCTGGGTGGATAGATGGATGGGTGGATGGATGGATGGGTGGATAGATGGATGGGTGAATATATGGACAGGTGGATGGATGGATGGATGGATGGATGGGTGGATAGATGGATGGGTGGATAGATGGATGGGTGGATAGATGGATGGGTGGGTAAAGATATGGGAGATGGGTGGATAGGTGGATGGGTGGATAGATGGATGGGTAGATGGATGGATGGGTGGATGGATGAGTAGATAGATGACAAGTGGATGTATAGATGTATAGAGGGATGATGGATAATGGTTAGGAGACTAGGATAAATGGATGAATAAGTAGATGGGTGATATATGGGTGATGAAGAGATAGATGGATGGATTAGTAGATGGTTGATGGATGGGTGGGAAAATGGATGGATGTATAGCTGGATGGATGGATGGATGGTTCAGTAGATGGGTAATGGATAGGTGGATGGATGGACAGATCAATGTTGGATGGGTGGATGGATGGACAGATCGATGTTGGGTGGGTGGATGGATGGATGGATGGATGGACAGATCAATTTTGGGTGGGTGAATGGGTGGACATATCAATGTTGGGTGGGCAGATGGATGGCTAGACAAGTGGATGGTCAGCAAATGGGTGTAAATGTAGGATAAATTCAGAGACTCACTTCCGTCCTACCACGGGAGTGGCAGCTGTCCCTAAGGAGACATGCTCTAAGAACGTCTGTTTCTGAGCCAAAATTGGAAAACATGGCTGAGGGCATGCGTGTTAAACACAGTGCAATTGGGGCTGCATTCCTCCTCGTTACCCTGTGTCCAGGTTCCTCAGAGCCTGTTGGAAGGCAGACAAGGGTTCTTAGCATGCCTTCCCGGGTGCCTGCACCAGAATATCCAGACACCGTGTTAGCCTGCAGGTTCCTGGGCCCTTGCCACAGAGCTTCTGACTCTGGGCCCCCAGACTGAGGCTGGGACAAATGCGGTCTTAACTCAGTATCACCAAACGAGTTCTTAACTCACTATCACCAAATGACTCTGGTGGGTGGGGAGTTTGACAGCCACTCACTGATGAGGACCAGCATCTGGGGTCGTGCTATAAATTGTCTTCACTGATTGGCTGTCCAGAGAGGTTGAGGAATTGACTCAGTTCCAAAGATGCCACATGGCAGCCAGTTCCTGTGGTCTTCCAGCACCACAACTCCAGAGGAAGGGAAGGGCTCTGACTCCACCCACACGGCCCTGCTAATAGGTCCCAGACCCTGAAAGAAGACCCGATCCTACTCTATAGCCACAGGAGGGGGTCCCCTGTACCCCTCACCAGCAGAGCTGAGAATGCTAGGCTGATTGTGTTTATCTTACCACCAAGAAGCCAGCGCTTCTTTCTTTCTTTCTTTCTTTCTTTCTTTCTTTCTTTCTTTCTTTCTTTCTTTCTTTCTTTCTTTCTTTCTTTCTTTCTTTCTTTCTTTCTTTCTTTCTTTCTTGGGAGGGGTATTTTTGAGACAGGGTTTCCCTTTAGTCCCAGCTGGCCTGGAGCTCACTCTGTAGACCAGGCTGTCCTTGAACTCACGGAGATCCTCCTGCCTCTGCCTCCCGAGTGCTGGGATTAAAGGTGTGTGCCACCATGCCGGCTAGCAGCTGCTTTCAAGTGCCCATTTCTACCTAACACAGCTACCATTCCCAAACATGGGCTCTGCTGTCATGTTGCCAGATCTGGACCCCAGCCCTCACTGTGTGTGGCTGGGAAGGGCTCAAGGACAGTGACACAGCCCGAAGGTGCTTCCAGATCAGGAATGGCCAGACATCCAGCTACCCTGCATGGGTGACCAGCTCTTCCAGGCCAGCTGCTGAACTCCTAGGAGGAGGTAAAAAGGACCTATGGGGGGTAAAAGAAAATATCTGGAGCCACCCAGACTTCTGTATTCCAAAATCCTCAGCCCCAGCCATACTGCTTCTTTCTTTCTTGAGTATGTGTATATGTGTGGATACACACATGTGTGCATACTATGGTATGCATGTGAAGTCAGAGTACTAAGTTGTGCAATTGGTTCTTTCCTTCCATCTTTACATGGGTTCTGGAGATCAAATTCAAGTCGCCAGGCCTGTACCATGAGCATCCCCCCCCCCCCCCCGCGGCCCCTTGTCTTTAATTTGTTTTCAGACAGGGTCTCTCACTGGGACCTGGGCTCATGGATTGGGCTAGGCTGGTTGTGAAGCCAGCCTTGTGGATCCATCCCCTCCTCATTCCCCAAGTTGTGGGAACAAGAATGCACACTGCTGTGCCTGAATTCTTATATGGGTCCAGAGGTTAAAGCCAGATCCTTGTGTTTGCAGCAAGCACTTTATTGACTGGGTCATCTCCCAGCCAGACACTACATCTTCTTTTTTTATGTAGCTACTATGCGCATAGCCCACTATTTGGTCCTTCCTGGTTTGGTTAATCCTCACAAATTCCTTTTAAAATCAATCACACCAATATCCACAAGAGAGGCAATGTCCCTATGCTTGTGTGACTGTAAGAAAACTGGGATCCAGAAAGAGCCGTGCAGATCCTGGGCTGCTCCGATGAGACACAATCAGAGTTTTTGATTGTTTTCATTTTTTTGTTTGTTTTGTTTTGTGTTTTATGGTACTGGAGACTAAGCCCAGGGCCTGATTCAGGCCAAGCAAGTGTTCTACCACTGAGCTCTTGCCCTCTTTTACCTTTCATTTTGAGACAGGATCTCATTAAGTTGCCAAGGCTGGCCTTGAACTCATCCTGTAGTCCAGGCTGGCCTTGAACTTGGAATCTTTGTTTTTTTAAAAAAAAATTTTTTTTTTTATTAATTATATTTATTTCCGTATGTGTATGAATGTACTGTCTGCATGCAGGTCTGTGCACCCGTGTCGTGCAATGCCGCGGAGGTCAGAAGAGGGTCTCAGATTCCCCTGGAACTGGAGTTCTCCTGGAATTGGAGTTTCAGACGGTTCTCGGCCGCCATGTGGGTGCTAGGGATCGAACCCGGGTCCTCTGTAAGAGCGGTCGGCGCTCTTAACCGCTAGGCCATCTCTCCAGCCCCTGAACTTGGAATCTTTGTACCTCCACCTCTTGAGTAGGTGAGATTACAGGCCTGGTGGTTGTGCCGTCTGAGTTGGAGCTTGAATACAGTTTGGTCTGCTTTTCCAGGCTGTCAGTCTGCTTGTCCACTCACATCACAGGTTGCCTGGCTGCCTTCTTCCAGCACAGTCATTCCATCCATCCCGAGCTCCCTGCCTCAATTTCTGCAAACCTCATTCCTCTGGTTCATGTTCAAATCACAGGCTGCTTCTCCCGCAAAGCCTTCCTCCTGAGTCCCACTGCCATACCAACGTCGTGCACTGTTGTATTCCCACGGTCCATTGCTTGCACTGATATCCAGCCTCATTCCATTCCCAAGTACCTGTCAATTACTGATATCCATGACATAACCCAATTCTCCATCTCCAACCCCCATCACCATGGCTGCCACCCCAACACTCCCCATCATAGCTCTGTCCCCATGTCAGTTTGGTCTTCTTCCTCAGTGGACTCTCAGGCTGTGCCTTGGTAAACAACCATAAAACCCCAGGGTCCCTGTGCAGACACCAGATAAATCATCCCCTAGCCAACAGCTATTTTCCATCCTAAAGGAGACGTGGCCTGCCAGTTGGATACAAGGGGCCCAGATTCTAAGTTAGAGGGTCCAGCTTTGAGATTCGGTTCTGAAATAAACTCACTATGAGGATTTCTACATGTCTGGAGTCTCTCTGGAGAGAGAGAGAGAAGAGACTCCAGAGACTTTGTCTGTAGAAGTGACTGAGTGGGTGAAGGAGGTGTTGACCAGGTCCCCTGGCTCTATCATGCCCTCGCCTGACCTGAAGGGGCGTCTGCTGAGCAGCTGTGTCTTATCAAGGGTCTCATCTCCTGAGCAGCGGTCCTTCCCTGCTTGAGGGAGACTGAGGAAGACTCAGCTGGAGCAGGGGTCTCCATCAGGGTCTCAGATGCCAAGAAATAAACAGGAAACTGATCTGGCTAACCAGGAAGGACAGAAGTAGGGTGGGGGATGCTCCCCTGGGGCTGACATGGGGCTGATGGCCTAAGGGACAGGGATGTGTCAGGCCTTGGGGACTAAGATGTAGGGTGGACACAGCCTTATGAACATTGAGGAAATGCCACAGCTCTGTGTTCCCTAAGCACTTGCATTCTACAATATAAAAATAAGTAATTTGCTCATCCTCCTTATATAACTTCCACCTCAGCCACTGTATTTGAGGGACGATAACAGTGAAGATCAGAGAAGCAAGGACTTACCTCCAGGCTTCCAGGTGGCAGTCACCACCCACCAGCACTTGTCAAGCGCCTAGCAATTCCCTGGGCTGGCTTAGCATACGTGCAGAATGCAAAGCCTGGCTTGGGTCCAAGACACTTCTGCACAGCCACCTCCCGGTTGTTTGTGCTGGAAGGATTCTCTGCTGTGGATGGTGACAGACAGAGGCCAAATACCGCCTCAGCTGACTCTGAAAGCTGAGGCACTGTAGACGGTGGTAGGCCCTGGGACCAATGTTCATGGTGAACGGTGCACCACCTGCCAGCCTTTTATCCAGCCCGGCCAGTTGCTATTCTTCAGCTCCGAGACATCACCAGGAGCCACAAAGCACTTAATTACAGAACTATAATCCTTTTCTTCATGAGGAGCTGATCTAGGGCTTCAAGGAGATAAGATTTATGCCTCTTTCAATTCCTTTCTTCTCTCATCAACATAGATTCATATTTCAGTTTCCCACATTGGAAACAAAAAGCAAGCCCGCTCAGCTTGCTCCTGCCTGAGAAAGATAAATTAGGTTACACAAAGAACCCGTCCCATAAACTCAATCTCCTGACTTTCCTTTCATGTCTATGATTATAAACAGAGTCAAGGGCAGTTGAAATATATCCCTTGGCCTGTCTGCCTGCCTTGTCAAACTCAAAGAGGAGACCAACACAGCAATAACAACCGTGGGGTGTCAAGGGAAGAACACAGGCTCCCCACAGCCCTGCACTGGTCTGGAGAGCAGATCAGATGGAAAGGCCTCTGTCTCCCTCCATTCTTTGTTCACAAAATCATTTCCAAAGACCACAGGGAGAAGCAGAGAGAAGCTGGATGCCCTGTGACTGCAAATGCTTTCATTTTCTGTTCATTTTCTGTATGGCAACCTATGAGCTCTTATCCACTAAAAAATGGGGCCTCTCAATCAGGCCGGCTGGGCAGTGCACCTGGGCCAGGCCCCCAGCCGCTTTCAGAAGTGCCTGAACAGAGGTCTCCAGGGGCCAGGCACCAAGCAAGGACAGTGTCATCAGTTCAAGGGCCAGCTTCCAGGCTGTTTAGAGAGAAAAGGCCATTCAGTCTCAGGGGACAGTCCCTTGTGGAGTGACGTTGTCCTACCCTCTCCAGAGGAATTAGAGGGGCTTTTTTGTGATGTCACCATTCATTTGTTTTTTTGCTGTGCTTGGGGTTCACTGGAGTTACTGCCAAGACTTCAGCTAGCATCTGAGGGACAGGGACCCCAGAAATGAACCCACAGAAATAGAGGAAGTTTAAGGCTGATTAAAAGTCTGAACTGGGGGCTGGAGAGATGGCCTAGCGGTTAAGAGCACTGACCGCTCTTACAGAGGACCCGGGTTCGATCCCCAGCACCCACATGGTGGCTGAGAACCGTCTGAAACTCCAATTCCAGGAGAACTCCAGTTCTAGGGGAATCCGACACCCTCTTCTGACCTCCGCGGCATTGCATGACACGGGTGCACAAACCTACATACCTACATGCAGACAGTACACTCATACACATACAAAAATAAATAAAATTTAAAAAAAGAAAAAAAAGAAATAAAGAAATAAAAGTCTGAACTGTAGCAACTGCTGTAAGTGTCAAACATGGTATGAAGCATCAGTCTAGCTCTTTTTTTTTTTTTTTTTTTTTGTCTTTTTGAGGCACGGTCTCCCTGTAGCCCTAGCTGGCCTGGAACTCTCTATGTAGACCAGGCTGGCCTTGAACTCACAGAGATCCATGTGCCTCTGCTTCCCAAGTGCTAGGATCAAAGGCATGCGCCACCACGTCTGGCAGGTTAGCTCATTTTTATAACAATTAGCAAATGGACAGGGACAGGGCTAGGGAGACAGGTTTCTCTGTCAGTAAAGTGCTTGCTGAAAAAATATGAGGACCTGGGTTTGATCCTCAGCATCCATGTTGGGCATGACAGTGCACACCTATAATCACAGTGCCTGGGGAGTGACGATAGGAGAGTCCCTGGGAAGTGTGGACAGCTAGTCCAGCCATGTTGGTGATTTTCAGGGAAAGATCGTGTTTCAAAGCATAAGTTGGAGAGGGATTGAGAAAGACCTCTGATATCAACAACCACATACACACACACACACACACACACACACACACACACACACACGGAGACAGAGAGGGAGGGCAGGAGGAAGAGAGGAGAGGGAGGGCAGGAGGAAGAGAGGAGAGAGAGAGAGAGAGAGAGAGAGAGAGAGAGAGAGAGAGACTCCCATATCTTACAGAAAAGGAAATGGAGGCTAGTGGGAGATGAGATGCTTCTGGCTGATAGTCCCAGAGAAAGAAAGCAGCCCAGAGGCGCTGGGCCACAGACACATGAAGCCGCCTCCCCCAGCTCCTCGCCGGCATCTTGCCTACCTTAGAAGCTTTTTGGTAACTCATGATTGGTCGAGGGAATCTAATATCTGAAGTATAATTTAAAAAGGGAGGAAGAAGGGAAGCGAAGAAACCAGGTATGAAAACCAAATGCAAGAGTCAGGTCAGCTCGGTAATAAAATGTCATCCCGCAAGATGTAAGACAACAGCCTCTAATAGACTTTGAGATTCAATTATGCCTTTATATTAGCAGCAGACTAGCCATTGTCTAAATCATCCATTCGCAATAAACACACCCTAATTCACAAATGGACTATAAAGCAAATCATTCTGATATCGAGCAGCTTCCGAGTCTTCCCTCCTCAAAGGCCTATGTGCAGGCTTCCTTCCCAAGGGAAAGGTTAATGAAAGCCCCAGGCACTGTCTTCTAGTTCAAGGTCTGAGGCCTGTCTACCAAGTGCAGGCTGGTACTGAAGCTCAGCCAATCTTTAGCATTTGGAGCCTTTTCAAGTATGCTGTTCTCTGTCTTGCAGCCATACCCTCTGAAGTCCCCAGAAGAACATAGCTCATTCCAAGATTTTGTTATTCAAAAGATTTTCCAATCATGATATCTTAAGTGAAGGTCTGTTAGCTTAGTAGAGTTTGTTAAGGCCAGAGCCTGGGCCTTGGAAGCTCCAGCGAGCTAGGTTTGGGCATTGATGCTCAGTAGCTTAATTAAACAGGGAAGTGATCATGACAGGTAGACAGAGGAGTTTTGTTAAATGAAGACACTTTGGGAAGAGGAGCAAGGAGGACCAGTGACCACCCCTTGTGTCCTTCTTAGGTATCGGTAGGGGTAAAGAAGTCTGAATAACCAAGCAGTCCGTGCCCGAGTGTGCTCTTGCCCATCACTGTCTGGACCCCCGTCTCTCCTGCAAGGTGGTCTGACAAGCTTTCAGACCTGTAGGAGTCTGTTCTGGAGACAAATGCGCCCTCTGCCTGGCACCTGGGTTCAGCATATCCCTTCTAGTATAAGATTCCTGGGAGAAATTCCAGTTCCTTGGGGACCTTATTTTTATAGTTTTCATCCCTGCCAGGTCAGTTACAGGTCAACACATTACATGTTCCCAGCAGCTTCTGGTGTTCGTGGGGTGACAGACTTGTGCAGTTTGGGCAGCTACTCCTGGATACACTGGTCTTCCTCTGTGCCTCAGCCTCCTCAAGACAGGCAACTTCACCTGCACAGACCCTGCCTGAAAACCTCCTCACCCTTGTGGCCTCCTCTCATTCTCCTCTACTCTCTTCCCAGCTTTTCTCCTTTGCTTAAGTTGCAGATAAACCTATGTTCACTGTAGCATGTTATTCAATTGACTTACAGAAAGGGAACATTTCCTCCCACGCCTCCCAGCTCAGCAGTGGTCTGTGAGTTACTGGTGCATGTTTCTTTCTGTTCATATAAATATTCAAGGCTCTCTTAAACATGATTTTTACTTCTTTAACAAATATGGGATCAAGGGGCTGGAGAGATAGCTCAGCAGTTAAGAGTATTGGCTGCTCTTGTAGAGGACCAGGGTTTGGCTCCCAGCACCTACATGACAGCTAAAAACCATCTATAACTCCAGTTCCAGGGGATCTAACACCATCTTCCAACCTCTCTGGCCATTGCGTGACATGGGTGTACTTATATACATGCAGGCAATACACTCATACACATAAACTAAAATAAAAATAACAAATACAAATTTTAAAAATATGGGATCAAACTGTATGTGATTCTCTACAACTTACTATTTAGAATGCACAACATTCATGGGCATCTTTATAGGATAAATAGAGACACTGACAACCTTTGTAACACTGTTCTTTGTGTACTAGGATGCAGGATGAAACAACAAACTTTTCCAAGCCACCCTGTCTCCATTAATCTTCCCAGAGGCTGGCAGGCCTGGCTCTCTCTCCTGTCTGTCACTGTCAGGGTTTTCCATCATTTACAAGCTGTCCATCTTTGATAAGGTCCTCTCCAGGTCCACCAACTATACAGGGGGACACCTTACTCACATGGTCTTCTCAAGAGGGAACACTGCGGGACTGGAGAGATGGCTCAGTGTTTAAGAACAGTGGCTGTTCTTGCAGGTTCGAATCCCAGCACCCACATGGCAGCTAACAACCATCTGTAACTCCATTTCCAAGGAATCTGATGCTCTCTTGTGTCCTCCATAAGTATAGCATAACCTATCCTTCCAACCCTTCTAGACATATTAAATTTTTCTTGTGTGTGTGTGTGTGTGTGTGTGTGTGTGTGTGGTGTGTATCCCCATGAGTGTGCAGGTATTATGCCCATGTGTGAGCATGTGGAGACCAGAGTAGGCTGTCAGGTATCTCAGGATTCACCTGTCTCTGCCCCCTCAAAGCTGTGGTTATAGTCATGCTCAGCCATGTTAGCTTGGTTGGGGACTGGGGCTCTTCATGTTACAAAGCAAGCACTCTTAACCATTGAGCCATCTCCCCAGCCCTAGACCCCTAAGCCATGAAAAACAAAATCCAGAAAACAGAACTAAACCCTTAAGACATCCTAAACAGACATGCAAAAATAGGACACGTAAATTCTCAGCATAAACCTGGTACCTGACAGAAAGACTTAAGAAAACAATCCTTGAGAACAGGAAAAGATGTTGTTTACCAGAGAGAGGTTTTACAGCCTTGTTGCTGCATTTTATTAGAGCAAGAAGAGGCTAGAAGAGGAGATGGGCTGTGTACATTCCTGCACTCATTTAAACCGGGTGCTAAAACACTGGTCTGAAACATCTCAAAAGTGGAAGTAAATTCTCCCAGGCAATCTGCTTTGCTAGAGCTCTTTTATGGAAGTCACATTTGAACAGTTTTAGAAATCAAAATGAAATCTCGCAAACGTATTAAGAGTCTGTGGCCCTTAGAACTAGTTATAGCATTGCAGGAACTCTTTCCCGCAGAAATTATCAGCAACAGTAGCAAATGTGCAGGCAGAAGGATGCTTAGCCCAGTGCGCCTTATGATGTAAAAAAATCGAAAATGAGGTCAACGGTCTGCAACAGGGAGACTTGAAAACTCACAGCTATTAAAAAAGGTATTCACGTGTTGAATCACAGGCAGAGGTGCTTATATTATATTAAGTAAAAAAGAGATACATAAAATTTTATATTAAAATACATGAAAACAGACAAAGAAAGCACACGAAAGAAATACAAGTAGCATGTAAACACAGATTATCTCTAGGCAGTAGAAACACAGTGTTATTTTTCTTCTCTCTCACTTTTCTGTAATTTAAGAATTTCCTAAAATGAGCCTGCATTGCTTTTATAGTGGGTTAAATTAAACCAAGTACCAAAGAGATAATTGATTCTATTATTTCTAGAACCATGGGATGGAAGGTATGGGGACTATAGAGTGCAGTAAGGCTGAGGGTTTTCTGAATTGGGGGGCAGGGTTGGAGAAACTTTCCTCCCTTCTTGGTATCGCTAGGGTGCAACTCATTTCATACCATGTCTTCTACAGATCAATAACCGTGCAGAGAACACATCATCAACTTGAACAGATGACACTGTAAATTCATTCAATATTCACTATGCACTTACTAATATGCCAGGCAGCAGTGGACATAACCAACTTTGTCTTGTAGTTTTTTTTAAAAAAACAGACTACATTCATCCCTATCATCACATCACATATGGGACACTGATTGCCTCAATTTTCCTTTTATTGCTCCCAGAAAGACAAATAAAAAGAAAAATGGACAGGTTGAGATGTGCCCAATGCTAAGAAAGACTGGAAGTAGCTCCGGGCTGCAGCCGACTCTGCTGGGAGTTCCGCTCTTCAGAGCCAGCTCCGGCGGAAGACGCATCAGGGCAGCTTTCTTCAAACTAAGTGTTGTGAATTCTGGCATTTTTTCTGAAATCTTGACTGATGGGTGCTCTCCACAGGCCACAAAACAGTTATCAGTCCCTCAACTCAATCAACGCCTAGACCACCTTGCCTTCTCCCGGGAGCCGGGGGTGAAGCAGAGACTCAGACAGAGTTCTTATTCTGTAGCACTTGAAATTCAGCACAGGAAGCAGCTCCCAAAGAAATAAAGATATTAACCAAACCATCAGGTAGTTGCTATGGGAGTAAAATAAAAACAGACCAAGGGAAGAGAAGGCACCTCTTTCAACAGAGTATCAAGAAAAGTCCTTAAGAACATGAAGTGGGAGCTGAGAACTGAGCAAATAGAGAGTAATGTTAACATCTGAAGAACAGGTCAAGTTGGATGAACACTGCAAAGGCCCCAGGGCAAGACTGAAACAGGAAACCAACCCTCTATAGCCCTGAGGGCAGAGAGGAGAGTGGCTAGGTGCTGAGGTCAGAGATGGCAGATGACAGGCAGAAGCAGAACCACCCAGGCCCTATAGTGCACAACAAGGGCTTCATACTTTCTCCGAGGAGTTACAAAACACTCCTGCGTGCTTTGGAGCTGAGGAGTAAAGTGGTCTGATTTGGGGTTAAAAAGATGGTTCTGGTCACCATCTGGAGGGAAAGTATAAAGGAGATGGGCTACGAATGTCAGGACGAGCGGAAGGTGATGGCAGGATGAGACACAGCAGGACTCAAGATGCACTCTGGGTCTGATGGGGAGTACACGCCTGGAATCCCAGCACTTGGGGTGGAGGTGGGCCATCGTGAGTTCCAAGGCCACCTGGAATGCCCAGGAGTCCCTGCCACAAACAAACGAATAAGTGAATGTCATGATGTTAAAGATAGAGACCACAGCACTCGCAGGAAGATGGGCTGAATTGATATCGAGAACAAGAACCACAGAAAGCATCAAGGAAGATTCTGAGGTCGCAGGTGTTGGAAAGGGTGAACAGGTAGTGAGCAACACTAGGGGAGGAGTTGTTGCTTCATCTTGTTTAAAGAAGGTGCTGTGGGTTCCCTGCCATGCCCTGCAGGCCATGGCACCTCGGGTCACCTGGATGACTTTCCTGCCAGCACTTGCCTCTTTCCTAGAAAGCTTTGTTCCAGCTACAGAAAACTGAGCCCCGTTCTTAGGCGTGGCTGTCAATCATTACGCAGACACATACCCAGCTCCCTTCCCAGGTGGAAATAGGGAGACATCAAGTCCCAGGTCCCAGGGCTTGCTGCAGGCTGGAGCTCCAGTCCCCACAGGAGTGGCCAGTTGGACACCTGTGCTTTCCTACCCATCTCTCTTCCCAGCTTGGTCTCTTCAGTTCCTGCCAGTGGCTCCTGCACTGCCTGCATCAGTCACTTACATTGGAATGCTGCCTCTAGATCACATCTGGAGGAAGCTGGGCTAAGCTAGAGAATCACCCTGATTCCTTAAACTCCTTCTTTCCTTCTAGGGCTGATCCCACCTGTTGGTCTTTCTTTCTGGATGTCTCTATGACATGAGGGCATGATCAAGGTCCTCTGTTACCCCCAAAGAAAGCAGGTCTTGCTATTTTAATATCAGACAAAATAGACTTCAACATAAAAGAAATCAAAAGAGACAAAGAGGGCCATTACATTTTTATCAAACAAACAATTGACCATGAAGACTTCACGATCATGAATATATATGCACCAAACTCTGGTGCACCAAACTTTATAAAGACAATTCTTCAGGACCTCAAGGCACAGATTAGCCTCAGCACACTAATAGTAGGGGACTTCAATACCCCACTAAGTCCTTTCGACAGATCAATAGGACAAAGAATAAACAGAGAGACATCTGAACTGAATGATACAATACACCAAGTGGACAACACAGACATCTGCCAAATATTCCACCCAAACACCAGAGAATACACTTTCTACTCAGCACCCCACAGAACATTCTCCAAAATAGACCACATACTGGGACACAGGAAAAATCTCAACAAATACAAAAAGATTGAAATAATCTCATGCATTCTATCAGACCACAATGCAATAAAGCTCAATATCAACACCAGGATAAGCCCTACAACCTCAAAGAACACATTGAGATTAAACAACACTCTCCTGAATAGTGAATGGGTCAAGAAAGAAATAAAGAAAGAAATAAAAGCATTCCTGGAACTGAATGACAGTGATAATACAACACAACAAAACCTATGGGACACTTTAAAAGCAGTCGTAAGAAGGAAGTTTATAGCCCTGAGTGCCTACCTACATCAAAAAAAACAGAAAGAGCACAAGTGAATAATCTAACACTGCAGCTAAAAACACTTGAGAGACAGCAACAAATGAACCCTAAATGCAGCAGATATGAAGAAATAACAAAAATCAGAGAGGAAATCAATGAAATAGGAACAAAGAAAACCATACAAAAAAATCAATGAATCCAAACATTGGTTCTTTGAAAGAATAAACAAGATAGACAGACCTCTAGCCCAGTTAACCAAAAGAAAGAAGGAACAACTCCAAACCAATAGAATCTGTGATGAAAGGGGAAATATCACAACAGACAATGAAAAGATCCAGACAATCATACAGGAATATTTCAAAAACCTATACTCTACCAAGTTTGAAACCATAGAAGAAATGGATGAATATCTGAAATCCTGGGAATCACCAAAGCTCAACCAAGAAGAGATTGACAGCTTAAACAGACCCATAATATATGAAGAAATTGAAGATGTAATAAGAAACCTCCCAACTACAAACAGGCCAGGCCCAGATGGTTTCATGGCAGAATTCTATAAAACATTTCAAAATGACTTACAACCATCATTACTCAAATTGTTTAGAAGGCTACAGAGGGAATTCTCCCAAATTCTTTCTATGAAGCCAGCATCACTCTAATACCAAAACCAGGCAATGATACAACCCAACCAAAAGGGAAACCTATAGGCCCATCTCATTAACAAACACAGATGCAAAAATTCTCAACAAAATACTTGCAAATCACATACAGACCCACATCAAGAACATCATCCATCATGACCAAGTTGGATTCATACCAGAGATGCAGGGATGGTTCAACATAGGAAAATCAATAAACATCATCAAGCATATAAATGGACCGAAAGACAAAACCACACCATCATCTCAATTGATGCTGAAAAAGCCTTTGGCAAAATCCAGCATCCCTTCATGCTTAAAGTCCTAGAAGGAATTGGATTGGAGGGATCATTCCTCAATGTAATCAAAGCCATATACAGGAAACCCACAGCCAATATCATCCTAAATGGGGAAATGACAGAAACATTCCCTTTAAAGGTAGGAACTCAGCAAGGCTGCCCGCTGATCACCACTCCTCTTCATATAGTGCTTGAAACACTTGCTAGGGCAATACAAGGAAAGGAAATAAGGAGTTCTAATTGGAAAAGAGAAGTCAAACTATCCCTTTTTGCTGATAATATGATTCATTTACTTAAGGGATGCTAAAAACTCCACCCAGAAAACTCCATAGACCAGGTTAAGACGTTTCATTAAATGGCAGGATAACAAAATTAACCTGAAAAAATCAGGCCTTTCTTTACCAAAAAAACAAAGCAACTGAAGAAGAGAATAAGAAGGATCTTCCACTCACAATAGCCTCAAAAACAATAAAATTACCTAGGAACAACCTAACCAAAAGACACCAAAGATCTCTACAAAAAAATTTTAAACCCCTGAAGAATGAAATTGAAGAAGACATCAGAAGATGGAAAAACCTCCCAGTCTCATGGATTGGAAAAATTAATATAGAAAAATGTCCGTTCTACCCAAACTTCTTGGACATTTAATGCAACTCCAATTAAAATCCCCAAGAGTTTCTCTACAGGCTTGGAAAAAAGGTCCTTAATTTTATTTGGAACAAAAAACAAAGACCCCAAATAGCCAAAGGAACCCTGAGTGAAAAGAGCAAGGGGGGGATCTCTATACCAGACTTCAAACTATACCACAGGGCTATAGTCAAAAAAACAACTTGGTACTGGCACAGAGACAGACCTGTTGATGAATGGAACAAAACTGAAGATCCAAACTTGAGCACATACAATTTCAGCCACCTCATATCTGACAAGGGGGTCAAGAAGACACAATGGAGGAAAGACAGCATCTTCAGCAAGTGGTGCTGGCAAAACTGGATCACCACTTGTAGAAGAATGAAATTAAACCTCCTACCTCTTGCCCTGTACAAAAGTCAACTCAGATGGATCAAAACCTCAAGTGAAACCCCAACTCTGAAGGCATAGAAGAAAAAGTTGGCAGCAGACTACAAAGATTATGCATAGGAAAAGACTTCCTAAATCAGACAGCAGCTGTGCAAGAATTAAGGTCAACAATTGACAAATGGGACCTCACTAAATGCAAAAGCTTCTGTACATCAAAAGAATCAAGGATGTGAAGAGAAAATTCACAGAGTGGGAGGAAACATTCAGCACAGATACATCTGACAAAGCATTGATTTCCAGAGTATATAAACTACTCAAAAAAGAGAAGAAGAAAACAAATGAATCACTCAATAGATGGAGCAAAGAGCTGAAACGAGACTTCACAAGTGAGGAATTAGAGATGGTGAAAACATCTTAAAAAATGTTCAACATCACTATAATTAAGAAATGCAATGAAAACCACTTTAAGATATCATCTCACTCAATAAGACTGGCTAGGTTCAAGAAAACAAGTGCTGGAGATTTGTAGGGGAAAGGGATCACTCATCCATTGCTGGTTGTGGGGGAAAGGGGAACACTATCCATTGCTGGTGGGAATGTAAATTTGTACAGCCACTATGGAACAGCAGTGTGGGAACCTTGGAAAGACTCAAATGAACTTACCACCTGACCCAGTTATACACTCCTGGGTATATACCCCTAAGACTCATCTACCACAGAGATATAATGCACAACTATATTTATTACAGCTCTGTTCACAGTAGCAAAAAGCTGGAACCAACCCAATTGCCCCTCAAGACAAGTGGATAGAGAAAGTGTGGTACATCTACACAATGGAGTTTATGCCTAGCCAGTAAAAAAAAAAAAAAAAAAAAAGACAACGTCATTAACTTTGCAGGTAAATGGATGGAACTGGAAGATACTATGTTAAGTGCCAATAACCCAGTTGTAAATATTTCTTGTTGGGAGTGATGCATATTGGAAAGAACAACAACAACAACAACAGCAACAGAAAAGACTGCATCAAGGAACTGACTGAAATGGTGAATCTGGTGGCATGGGAGGGCCAGGAGGGGGACACAGGCCTATATTAGATTAATATATATTTAATTGATGTGAGTTTAACAGGTATCCAAATTTGCCCAAACTTTGTCTATGTATTATATGGTATTTTAGGACTTAGTAAAAGTAAAAATGTCTATATTAAACAACATTGGTTAAAAGGTTTTAATAAAAACAGTAATATGTTTAAGCTAATTGGAAATATAAATTGTTGTCCACATTTGTTTTACTTATAATTTGTATAACAACAAATTTGGGGTTAATGTATACAAATGTTCTCTAATTTTTGAGTTGTACAGTATCATCTTGTAACATTTTCTTTTACCTAAACTAAAGGAATTAAGTTTGCTTCCCAAATTAACAACATACAGTCAATAATAAACAGCTTGGGTAAATTTAATGAAAATGTGCACCTTGATTCCTGCCTATACATATGTGTAATACAACTGCCTTTTTGAGATACATGGGTCAAAAAATAAAAACCTAAAATAAAAAAGGGGGGATACAGTTATATATTAAAACTTTTGTCAAATTTTTCAGTTTAAATCTTAAAACTATGAAGAAAAGATTTGCATGTTCCCACAGGTCAAAACGTCACCAACTTAGTGGCTGAGAAAGAAAAGATACAGCTTTGCATTGTTCAGGATGTACCAAGAAATACCAGCAGAGAAGTTGGCCCATCTAAACATTAAAAGGAAGAAGAGCCTCAGACTGCTACAGGCATCAAACATCTCTGTGGGTCCTATTTGTAACAACTGTTTATAATGTGTCCTAATGAACTTTACCTTCCAGGTGCCACAAAGTTTTAATATGAGAGACTTTCTTACCTCCTTTTCATAGAACAAAGAAAAACATGATGGTAATGAAGTCATTCCCTAACTGTAAATTAGAGCCAACTGTTATAGAGGTAATCTCTTATAAAACCGGTATAACTGCTTTCTTTAATTGACTGATAGACATAGGAACTGTGAAAGGATAATTCTCTATTTAGAGCCAAATATAATACTAAAATCTTTATAAGCTGTGTAATTAAGCAAAATATATTAACACAGGAGAGCTCTGATATAAGCAATGAATTATTCTGCCAAGGAGATGTTGGTTAGGGGATCCAAGCCCTCCCCAAAAGGTAAAAGCTTTTTGCTTGTAACTGGGATACCTGCAAGAAGAGAGGTGGTAAGGCCCTGCTGTAGAAGACCTGGTGTAAGCATGGGAAAGATGTATTGAGACCACACTTGCAAGTGTATAGTTGGTCTCTGGAACGCCAGACAGTGCTACCAAAGGCCACTAAATCAATAAAGCATATATTGTTCTCCTTGAGTCAAGCAAGACTCCTCTGTCAGCATCAGCTACACTTCACCTGCCTGGAAATACTTAGCAGCCATATGTCTGTATATCCCAAGTCTAATTGGCTATTAGCTTTCTCCTTGGAGGAATAATTCATGGCTTATGCCACAAGCTTACATCCTCTAGTGGTTAGGAGATGTTATAAGACCTTGTCATCTTTTACAGAAAAGCTATAGTTCATGGATTAGCATACCATCAAGCATCTGTGTCTATACCAACGTAACCTACCATAATAATTAGTACTGTTTAAATGTCTGTATATCTAATTGCATGTGCTTCATTAGTAGGATTAAAAGGTTATTCCTGGATAAATTTCCAACACATGAAATGAAACAGCCTGAATTGATCAGAATCCAAAACGACCTCTCCAGAGAAAGTAGACTGTTTTGCTTCTCACCCACTTGTGCCTCTTTTCTAAAGTCTAGGGAAACATCTGTGGAAGAGGGGGTATGGTAGAATGTAAAGGCTGTGGTTGGGGTGAATTGTGAAAGTACAGCAATATAGACTGGACTCTTATTTGATCAATATGCTTGTACATACAAGCCCCTCCAGCTGAACAACAGGGACCTTGGGCTGTATAAGTTTGGGCATAGCTGCTTGCAAATTGGTTCTACATGAAGGATGCTTGTATTCATCATTTATTATTAAAAATAAAGAAATAAATAAAATTTTTTAAGAGAAGAAAAAATTTCTATTTATCATTTTTTATTTTTACTTTTTATATATATTTTGTACAAGATAATCAAATCTAGACCTGTGTTCCCCACCCTATCCCCCCACCCTACCAGAGCTCATGTATTCTGCCAAACATGCTTTTCATCTCTTTCTCAGTCTTTCTCAAAATTCTCCATGTGGAAGTTGACTGTTTTGATCAGAAGTTCACTGCTTCAGTCAATTCTTTGATGCAGTCCTTTCTGTTGTTGTTGTTGTTGTTATTTCCAATATGCATCACTCCCAACTGCTTGGACAAAAGCTCAAGGGGCCACACACAAGAAATACTTACAACTAGGTAATTGGCACTAGCATCCACAGATGAGGGATACCATTCATTGTTTGTTTTTCTGGGACTGTGTTACTTCACTCAGCATGATGTCTTCTAGCTCCATCCATTTTCCTGCAAAGCTCATGATGTAATCTTTCTTTATTGCTGCATAGAACTCCATTGTGTAGATGTACCACATTTTCTCTATCCACTTGTCAGTTGAGGGGCATTTGGGTTGATTCCAGCTCCTTGCTATTGTGAAGAGAGTTGAAATAAACATGGCTGTGCATGTATCTCTGCGGTGGGGTGAGTCTTGAGGGTACATGCCTAGGAGTGGTATGGCTGGGTCAGGTGGCAAGTTCATTCCAAGTCTTCCAAGGGTTCTCCACACTGCTTTCCATAGTGGCTGTACGAGTTTACATTCCCACCAGCAGTGGATGAGTGTTCCCCTTTCCCCACAACCTCTCCAGCACTTGGTATCATTTGTTTTCTTGATCCTAGCCAGTCTTATTGGAGTAAGATGATATCTTAAAGTGGTTTTGATTTGCATTTCCTTAATGATTAGTGATGTTGAACACTTCTTAAGATGTTTCTCAGCCATCTCTAATTCCTCACTTGTGAAGTCTCTGTTCAGCTCTTTGCTCCATCTATTGAGTGGGTCCTTTGTTTTCTTTCTTCTTTGTTTTTTGAGTAGTTTATATACTCTGGAAATCAATGCTTTGTCAGATGTATCTGTGGTGAAGGTTTTCTTCCACTCCGTGGGATTTCTCTTCACTTCCTTGATTGTTTCTTTTGATGTACAGAAGCTTTTACATTTAGTGAGGTCCCATTTGTCAATTGTTGACCTTAATTCTTGCACAGCTGCTGTCTGATTTAGGAAGTTTTTTCCTACACCTATGTTTTGTAGTCTGCTGTCAACTTTTTCTTCTATCACCTTCAGAGTTTGGGGTTTCACTCTGAGGTCTTTGATCCACCTGGAGTTGACTTCTGTACAGGGTGAGAGGTAGGAGTTTAATTTCATTCTTCTACAAGTGGTGATCCAGTTTTGCCAGCACCACTTGCTGAAGATGCTGTCTTTTCTCCATTGTGTCTTCTTGGCCCCCTTGTCAGATATGAGGTAGCTGAAATTGTATGTGCTCAAGTTTGGATCTTCAGTTTTGTTCCATTGGTCAACAGGTCTGTCTCTGTGCCAGTTCCAGGCTGTTTTTATGTCTATAGCCCTATAGTACAGTTTGAAGTCTGGTATAGAGATCCCCCCTGTATTGCTCTTTTCACTCAGGGTTGTTTTAGGTATTTGGGGTCTTTTGTTTTTCCAAATGAATTTAAGGACTTTTTTTTCCAAGCCTGTGAAGAAACTCTTCGAGATTTTAATTGGGCTTGTGTTAAATCCGTAAAAGCATTTGGGAAGAATGGACATTTTTACAATGTTAATTTTCCCAATCCATGAGTATGGGAGGTTTTTCCATCTTCTGATGTCTTCTTCAATTTCTTTCTTTAAGGGTTTAAAATTTTTGTTATAGAGATCTTTGGTGTCTTTGGTTAGGTTCGTTCCTAGGTATTTTATTGTTTTTGAGGCTATTGTGAGTGGGAAGATCTCCTTGAATTCCTTCTCCAATTGCTTATTGTTGGTGTCAAGAAAGGCCACTGATTTTTTAGGTTAATTTTGTATCCTGCCACTTTGCTGAAGCTGTTAATAGTTTTTGGGAGTTTTCTGGTGGAGATTTTAGCATTAAGTAAACAATCATATCATCAGCAAAAAGGGATAGCCTGACTTCCTCTTTTCCAATTAGTACTCCTTTAATTTCCCTTTCTTGCTCATTGCTCTAGCAAGTGTTTCAAGCACTATATTGAAGAGGAGTGGTGACAGGGGGCAGCCTTGCCAAGTTCCTACCTATAAAGGGAATGTTTCTGTTGTTTCCCCATTTAGGATGATATTGGCTGTGGGTTTCCTGTATATGGCTTTGATTACATTGAGGACTGATCCCTCCAATCCACTTCCTTCTAGGACTTTAAGCATGAAGGTATGCTGGATTTTGTCAAAGGCTTTTTCTGCGTCAATTTAGATGATGATGTAGTTTTTGTCTTTCAGTCCACTTATATGCTTGATGATGTTTATTGATTTTCATATGTTGAACCATCCCTGCATCTCTGGTATGAATCCAACTTGGTCATGATGGAGCTAAAGCTTCTTTTGGAGTATGCGAGTACTGTAGTACGATCGTGGAGCATGCACACTAGCTACGTACATAACCTGATATGTGGAAATTTTGGCATCTGTGTTAGATAATCTAGGAGAGAGATTGGGTGCGAAGATAGTTCTTGCCTTTTGGTTAGGTGAGCCATCTTTTGGGGTTAAGCCGTCGTATTTGTTGGTATATAACGGATTCAATTAACAAATTCATAAGAAGAATTGGGAAGAGGAATGCCCTTCTGTGCGACCTTACCTATTATCAGTTTCAGAGTATGAGAGAGAGTATGGAAAGGGCGTATGTGTAAAGTTCGATCGTGGAAATGTTTTTGTAGCAATTATCAGCAGGCACACCAATGTGGATAAACTAGGCCCTGTTTTAGTTGGGAGGTTTTTTATATTACATTTTCAATTTCACCATATATTATGGGTCTGTTAAGGGAGTCTGAGTCTACTCTTCTAATATGGTGATTCCCAGGATTTCAGATAATTCATCCATTCTTCTTAGGTTTTCAAACTGTAAAAGTATAGGTTTTTGAATATTCCTGTATGATTTTCTGGATCTTTTCCTTGTCTGTGCTGATATTTCCCTTTTCATCAGCGATTGTATTGATTCAGTTCTTCTTCTTTCTTTTTGGTTAACTGGGCTAAGAGGTCTATCTATCTTGGGTTATTCTCTCAAAGAAACCAACTTTTGGATTTCATTGACTTTTGTATTGTTTTCTTGTTTCTGAGTTCATTGGTTTCTGCTCTGATTTTTGTTATTTCTCCTGTATCTGTTGCTGTTAGGGTTCATCTGTTGTTGCTCTCAAGTGCTTTTAGCTTGCAGTGTTAGTTTGTTCACCTGTGCTCCTTTTGTTTTTCTAATGTAGGTACCAGGCTATAAACTTCCCTCTTAAGGACTGACTTTTAAGGTATCCCATAAGGTTTGTTGTGTTGTATTATCATTGTCATTCAGTTTCCAATGGAATGCTTTTATTTCTTTCTTTATAATCTTCCTTTGACCCATTCAATTATTCAAGAGTGTGTTGTTAATCTCCAT
This sequence comes from Rhizomys pruinosus, assembly GCA_009823505.1. Taxonomy (NCBI): domain Eukaryota; kingdom Metazoa; phylum Chordata; class Mammalia; order Rodentia; family Spalacidae; genus Rhizomys; species Rhizomys pruinosus. The sequence continues at coordinate 167,396 of VZQC01015026.1, read as the reverse complement.
GTATTCTCGTAGGCAGGAGGGCTTTCCTGGTGTTGATGTTGAGCTTTAATTGCACTGTGGTTGATAAAATGCAATAAATTATTTCAATCTTTTTGTATTTGTTGAGGTTTCATTCTGTCGTCCAGTATGTGGTCCGGTTTTTTGGAGAATGTTCCATGGGGGTGCTGAGTAAGAAAAGTGTATTCTGGTATTAGATGGAAATTCAGTAGATGTCTATGAGGTCCATTTGGTGTTCATATCATTCATTTTAGATGTCTCTCTCTTTATCCTGTCTGTTGACCTGTCCAAAGTGTTGAGTGGGGTATTGAAGTCCTACTATGAGTGTAACCTGGAGTTAGTGTGTGACTTGTGGTCCTGGAAGAATTGTCTTTTATAAAGTTTTGGTGCACCAGAGTGGTGCATATATATTCATAATTGTGAAATCTTCTTGGCAAATTGTTCCTTGATGAAAATGTAATGGCCTTCTTTTGTCTCTTCTGACTTCTTATACTTTGAAGTCCAATTTTTTCTGATATTAACATAGCAACACTGCTTTCTTTTTGGTACTATTTGCTTGGAATGTTTTTTTTCCCACCTTCACCTTAAAGGTGGTGCCTGTCCTTGAAGGAAGATGTGTTTCTTTGTAGACAACCGCATATCGATGGATTCTGTTTCCTAAATCCAATCTCCCAGTCTATGTTCTTTTGATTGGCATTTAGTCCCCATTAATATTTTAAGGTTATGACTGATAGGCTTGTGTTTCTTCCTTTTTGCCTTATTATCCATTTGCGTTTGGGTTTCCGTTTCTACTTCTCCGTTATGTTTTTTTATTTTTCTTTCTGGGTGCCTGGGGATGGTTAACTCTCCCTTTTCTTCTGTCCTTTGATTGCTTCAAGTATTCTCTGCCAGGGTTTGTTTTCTGGATATGTATTCTTTTCAAGTTGTTTATGTCAATGGAGGTTTTTCTCTCTTCCAAACTATAATAGACATTTTTGCTGGGTATGTAACCCGGGTTGTCATCACATAGTCTTTTAGCACTGGGAATTCTTTGCTTCACGTTCTTCCTTGCTTTCATAGTTTGCACTGAGGGAAGTCAGTTGTAATTCTGATACATTTCCCCTTATAGGTTCACTTGTTGTTTTTCTCTATGTTGGCTTTAAAGGATTTTGTCTTGTTTTGGGTGTCTTAAGCAATTTTGGAATATGTGTGGTGTGGAGAGTTTTCTTTTTATCTTGTTGTTTGGAGTTCTATGTTGCTTCTTGTATTTTTGTTTGGAATTGTCTTTTTTTAAGTTTGGGAACATTTTCATCTATTATTGTGTATATGATCTGATCATAATCAATTCTCTTGGGATTCTTCTCCTTCCTCTAATTTCCCTATGATGCTGGAGTTTGATCTTTTCATAGTCCCACAGTTTCTTGGTTGTTCCCACTTTTGTGTATTTTTTATTTTTCATAATCTTTACTTGAGGTTTTTAGTTGTTCTGTGTTATCTTCCAGGTCTGATATTCTTTGTTCTGCTTCCTCCATTCTGTTTCTGAGGCTTTTTCCATTCCTTTCCTCTTGATTGGATGAGTGTTTGATTTCCTTTTTCATTTCCTCTTCTGATTTCTTTAGTATTTCTACTTCCTTTTGGAGCTTCTCAATCTCTCTGTATCTCTTTGCTTCGCTGGTTGGTTTCCTTGTCTTTTATCAGCATGGGATCTTTTCAGTGTTTCCACTTCCTTCCAGAGTTTGTCATTCTCTCTCTCTAGGTCCTTCTTGAGTTCTTCATTCTCTTTTCTTAATTCTTTGATTTGCTCTTTATAATCTTGTACTTCTTTAAGTATGTTCACAATTGTATTTCTGATATCTGTGTCCTGGGCCATCCCCAGGGGGATCCCACTGTAGGAATCTTCCACAGGGTTGGTAGAGCTTGGTGCGGGATTATCCTGCCCCTTTCCCATGTTGTCTCTTCTTCATGTTCCTGGCATATGGGCTTCTTTTTGCCTGTATTCCAATGTCAGTATCAAATGCCTCTTCACTGTGTTGAAGGCTTGCATTGCTTGCCTCCTTCAGATGCCTTCATAATCCCAGTTGGTTGGGGTGGGGGGGTGTTCTTTAGCCGGTGCCTCAGTACCTGTGGTTCAGGTTATCTTGGGAGATCTCTGATCTCAAGACTCACACAAACCCACATTTTATACCACCTGGGAGGATAACTCTGCACCCACAGCCACAAAAGCCAATCAAGCCAAAGACAACTAGATTAACTAGATTAAATCAAACAACAATCCTCCTTGCTGAAGCACCCAGCTCCTACCTACCTGTGGTTCCTCTATTTATTATTTTATGTGTACGAGTGTATTGGCTGTGTGTGTGTTAGTGCACCTGTGTGGCACAAGCTATGGAGGTCAGAACAGGGTATCACATTCCCCTGCAACTGGAGTTAAAAATGGTTTTTAGCCACCATGTGGGTGCTGGGAATCGAGCTTGGGTCCTTTGCAAGAGCAGTCAGTGCAAGATCAGCCAGTGCTCCCCACTGAGCCATCTCTCCAGCCCCCAGTAACTTATTTCTTAAGCCCAGTATCTTCAAAAGGACTAATGGTACCTACTTCAGCAGTGGATGTGGTGGCTTATGCCTATAATCCTAGCACTCGGAAGGCTGAGGCAGGAAGATTGACATAAATTTCAGACTAGCCTGGAATATATAGCAAGACCATGTCTCAAAAGCCAAAACCAAATACCCCTCCCTTTCCAAAAAGCTACTTTAAGGTCCTGTGAATGCACACTGACACAGCAGATTCAAAGCCAGGTACCATGGCTGGCTCAATACAGACTTTCAGAAAATATTACCCTCTTAATAAACATCTGTTGAGAATGAACTTACAGATAAAAGAACTCCATTCAGTCCCTCTACACACGCCCACAACGAAAGCATGCCTCATCACATTTTTGTTTATGGATATAAAGCTTGGCTTGGCGGGAAACTCTTCAAAGGTTGAGGCAGGATCATAGGTTCCAGGCCTGGGCTACCTAGCAAAAAAAAAAAATAGCCCCAGCCATTTCTTATATTGGTAATCAAGATATTAATCCAGCTCTTACTCTGTATGAAACAATTCTAACCACAAGTGGCATTGGTCTGCACTAGGGTTGTGTGGTGTGAACAAATCATTTGTTTTACCCCCACCACTCAAAGAAGGGAAATCTGGTTGCCAAAGGAATCTCACATCATCTTTCCCTGAAGAAATATTAATAAAAATGGATTTCTTGAGCCAAAAAGATGGCTCAGTGGTAAAAGCACTGCTGTCCAGCCTGGTGACCTGTGTCGACACCTAGTATCCACATGGTGGGAGGAGGAAACAGCTCCCTCAAGTTGTCCTCTGACTCCACACATGCACAGGGCCACGTGCCCACGTACATTCACATATATGCACACACACAAAATAAATAAAGGTAATAAAAATTTTAAATAGAATTCTCTGTTTTACAATAGACAAAACCCTCAACCGAAGGACCAGTGTTTTGCATCTTGCCATGGGCATTGAGAAGGATGAGTCACTTCTGTGGTACTCTTACAGAACTTTAAAAACCATGGTCTAACATTGAGAGAAGATCACAGACACCCAGACTGGTTCTCCAGTCTGGGTGTCTGTGACCAGTCTACCAGATCACTGGCCAACACCAAAGGTCAATGTTCCAGAAGTCGTGGGAATATTGAGAACTGACCGGAGGAGGGGTGAAATCAAGTGTAAGGTGAGACCCTGACTTGGATCTGAGTCTGCAGTTCGATTGGAAGAAATTTAAAGGGGACAGAAGATACACAAAAGAGCTAAATGAAGGGTGCATGGAAGGCGGGGAGCTGACTGCTCAAGGAGGGTAAAAGAAATTAAAAGTCTACACTCCATTTTTTCCTTCCTTCCTTTTTTCCTTCCTTCCTTTTTTCCTTCCTTCCTTCCTTTCTTTTTTCCTCCCTTCCTCCCTTCCTTCCTCCCTTCCTTCCTCTTCCTTCATCTCTACCCAAACACCAATGAAATTTCCCTCCAAATCTCTGACCCTCATGAGTGTGAGCAACCTCCTCAGGGGGTCCTCAGCAGAAGGATTAGAGAGTGTAGGTCATGAGGATTAGAGGGTGTAACCTTAGGTGGCATAGGAAGTGACCAGGTGCCTGGTCCGGTGGAGGAATGAGGACAGAGGATAGACTCAGCATATGACAGAAAACCTGGTAGGATTCATTGAGGGATGTGCTATAGGGAATAAAATAAAGAAGGCATCAAGATCATTCCTGGCTTTTTGTCTTGAGGCTGCTGGTGTATGGTGATCCAGGTCGTTGACATGGGGAACTCTGGACATGAAGAGGCTGGAGACAGGAGAGTTCTATTCCACACAGTAAGCTTGAGATTTCTATTAACAACCCAACGAGAACTGTGAGATCTCAGGCATTACCTTCCTGTTCAGTTCCTTACTAAGCGTGAACGAAGGCTAACTGAAGACAATATTCGATCTTTGGGAAACCCTTTACAGTTCACAGTAATGGTGGGAGAGCCACAAGCTTTGAGGAAGGCGTAACTAGCTGATCGATCGCTGCGTCATCCGATGTCATTGTTTCGGGGGGGCAGACTAATTAAAAATTTAATGCCATGATTTTCATCTTAATCTCTTTCTCCATTCGTTTTGATCAATGCCTACAAATACAATTTAGCAGAACTTTTCCTTTAGATAAATGACTAAGTGGATTACCTAATGAGTCTGTTTGTTATGAACCAACTGATAACTAAAATTTATATGCTAATTACAGAAAACCACAGTCTAATTTTTAAAGTATTTTATTAGCACGAAAGCCATGTCCTTGTTATCGAATGAAATCCCTTACTCTATGAGACTCAACAGTTGTTCAAGTCAGCTTCCCTTGACTTTCAGTGGTCAATTACAGTGCTGTTCAGGTAAACAGTGCACTTGGGAAATGGCCAGCACTCGTAAGAGCGGTCGTGGGAGTAGAAATAGGCAAGAAAGCAGTTTCCATGAACTTCCCAGCTATCTGGATATCTGCAGCCCTAGAGTTCCAGGACTTCTTCAAAAAACAACTCAGACTTTTAACCCCAGCACTCCTGAGGCAGAGGCAGGTGCATCTCTGTGAGTTCAAGGCCAGCCTGGTTTACATAGGGAGTTCCAGGACAACTGGGGCTATAGGGAGACCCTGTATCAAAAAGAACAAACAAACAAATCAGACTTTAACTATATATAACAACTATGCAAAACTGAATGTGGGGGCACATTTTGCCACCTGCTTCAATGCCAAGGTAAAGGGTGCTGTGGTTTCACTAATTAGAGCTGTAAGTCCACATCCAAAGATATTCATTTGGTGATGCTCATTTGAACCCAGAGTTTGTCAGTATGGCGAGTCTTGACAGGCAGTTTTCTCTGGGGGTCCCCTGTCTCTACATTCCTAGGCTAGAATTATAGATGGACCAACGCAGCCCCCAGCTTTTACTTGGGTTTCTTGGGGTCTTCACACTGGTCTTCACACTAGTGCAGCAAGTGCTTTAACTGCTGAGCCATCTCCCAGGTCCTGGGAACAGTCTCACCAACGCAAGCAAGATTTCTGACATTTTCAGTCCACACAGTACCTATGTGAATATCAACATGCTTAGAGCCTTTCAAAAAACTTTCAAAAAAGACTCCATTTTAAAAATACAAGTCAGAGCCAGGTATGATGGCACACGCTTTTAATCCCAGCACTGGGGAGACAGAGGCAGGCAGATCTCTGTGAGTTCCAGGCCAGCCTGACCTACATAGTGAGTTCCAGGCCAGCTGGGGCTGAAGGGAGACCCTGTCTCAGAAAGACCAAATAAACAAACAACAACCCCCCCCCCAAAAAAAACCCAAATAAGTAAGTAAATAAATAAATGTGGTGGCACACATCTTTACTCTTAACCCTTTGGAGGCAGAGGCAGGGGCATCTCTGTGAGTTCAAGGTCAATCAGGTCTAGATAGTGAGAGGCTGTCTCGAAAACAAATAAAATAAAGGTTAGTGGCCCTGGCCTCTTGTTTACTTTTCAGCCTCTGTAACAGGTCTATTTATACTGGAATTTGATTGCCATTTCAATAAAATGGTGGAAATGAGCCCAGTCTGTACCACTATAAAAACTATCCAATTAAGATGTTCCATGCTAGACATAGACTCAGGTACAGGAAGTCTTCCAGACAGCAGGTGCGTGTGTGTGTGTGTGTGTGTGTGTGTGTGTGTGTGTGTGTGTGTCTAGTTTAATGATTAAACCTAAAAGGAGAAGAAAACAGTTCTAGGGCTGGCAAGGCAAGGCTCTTTGCACACAACACTGCACAGTCCAGCCTGACAGCCATCTCGGATGCTGCGCACTGCTGCACCTGTGACCAGGGATGGGTTCTTGTCACAAGCCCCTGGGGACCGGCATCTGGGGCCACCCAGCCCTCCTCCAGGCCTCCTCCTCCTCATCCCCCTCTGCTTCCCTCTGCCACCTACCATTGGCCCCACGGAATCTCTCCATGAGGCCAAAATAAGAAACAGAAAGGGGATGAATGGAACAGAAACCTCCAGCTCTTGGCTTCTAACGGATGCTAGGGCAATCCAAGAACTGACGGAAGTTCTACACTAGAACTGGAAGTCATTATGCTTCAGATGGCCACCATGTTGTGGACACTGGATGAGATTTCCACCCTCAGGCTCTACCCTCTAGTAAGATAAGATGGTTGTCCCCTCCCTCTTCACCTTCCCTGACCATCGCCTTTCCTCTTCCTGAGGCCTCAGTGTGTGTTCTGCATCAGAGCTCAGTGAACAAAATGGACCACCAGTTTTTCTGGTAGTGGACACTGAAGGGTTAACCATGGAGCAGGAGTGAAAGGCTTCCAGTAGGAAGCCTGGGGAGCCCTGAGCAAGGGGCATGTGTCCTCAGCTGCTGTGAGGCAGGGGGTGTGTGCCCTCAGCTGCTGTGAGGCAGGGGGTGTGTGCCCTCAGCTGCTGTGAGGCAGGGGGTGTGTGCCCTCAGCTGCCGTGAGGCATCTGGAGAGGCTTGACTGGCTTCCCTTTTGTCAAAGCAAAACACAGCTCTCATTTCAAAGAGGATCATTTATTATAAATATTTTATTTTTTATTTTATGTGTATGAATGTATTGCCTACATGTATGTAAGTACACTCCAATTATGCAATGCCTGTGGAGGTCAGAAGAGGGGTCATATTCCTTTGGAACTGGAGTTACAGATGACTGTTAGTTGCCATGTGGGTGCTGGGAATCAAACCCAGGCCCTCTGCAAGAACAGCCAGTGCTCTTAACCACTGAGCTCTCTCTCCAGCCCTGGAAATAGTTTATTCTTGAGCCAAACATGAGTGTATATAACCTGGGAACATGGATGGATTCAGGTTGTCCCACGAAGTGGATACTTTTATTAGTTATAAAATTAAAAAGTCAGTAGTTAAAAGTATCAAGCTGATGTGGCCTAACCTTTCTGGATGCTTAACAACCATACTTAATGCCCATACTAATTTGGCCAAGGGTCTTAAGGGATAACTTCGTTCCTTGCCCTCAGAGGTCAATTAAGTCCCAGGGGACTATGCATGGGGGCATCTCTTGAAATGTCTTGCAAATGTGAGTCACCAGTCTCCCTGTGCAGGGAGGTCTTGGAGATACACTAATGGGACTTCAGCCAGTGTCCAGTCTATAAAGAGGAAAGTCTGCTCATGCTTCAAAAAGGGAAGCCTGGTCTAGCAAGACCTGACTTTGTCCTCAAGTGGATGGAACTGGTGATTGAAAAGCCAGAAGGAGACAGGGGCTCTCCCCCCCCAAAAAAAACCCTTGAGGATCAGATCCTCAACTGACCTTGAGGAAACAAAAACCTTGGTTAATCTAGGCTAACTGTGTGGCCTTAAACATCCAAAAGAAAAGTATAAACATAAATAAATAAATAAATAAATAAATAAATAAATAAATAAATAGTAAGTCCTGAGAAATTGTACTTCAGGTATAAAACTTGAGATCTGAGTAAAAAGACAAAATAGCACAGTTGTTTTGCCTGTCTTACTGGCAAGTGCAGCTACCCTGTGGCTGCCACTGCTTTTGCCATCCTTCAAAGACGTGAGAAGACACAGCTTTTCTTTTTTTTTTTTTTTTCCTGTGAGTCTCGATCTGAAGGACACAGCTTTTCAACTCATGTCTCTCCAAGAATCTTCCAGACCTTCAGTGCCAGATGGGGACTGCTAAGACATCCAACTTGTGGACTGAGCTACTACTGGAGTTTCTGCTTCTTCAGAGTATAGACTGCCATTGTTGGACTACCCAGGCTTTATCATGGAGACTAGTACAGGAAGATCAAGACAGGACACAGTGCTTACTGGACCTCATTTGGTGACCATGGGAAGGGAAAACCCCAGTGTGGAGCACGAGGGCAGAACTGATGGTGGTTTGGGCTTGCCAAGGAGGAGACTTCAAACATGACATCTTTCAGCCTAATAAAAAAAATCATAAGCTGAAGATGCTAAAACCTGTGATATATGTGGCATGCATATGTGTATATTTTGGAGTGATGTATATTGGATGGAATAACAACAACAACAACAACAGAAAAGACTATGTCAAAGAACTGACTGAAATGGTGAACTTCTGCTCAAAATAGTCAACTTCTGCATTGAGAATTTTGAGAGAGACTGAGAAAAGGATGGAAAACATATTTGGCAGAATGCACGAGCTTTGGTGGGCTGGGGGCCAGGGAGGGGGGCACGAGTCTAGATTTGATTTGTAATGTAATATTGTATGAAATGTACAGAGCTTCAATAAAACATTGGCTTTAAATAAAATAAAATGAAAAAGTCATAAATCAAGGCATTGATGAAATACATTGGTGGGAACAGCAGGGAGGCAAGTTATGGAGAAATCAGGAGAACTCTGCTGCAGGTGAAGCTATCTGAAGACATTATTGCCTTCCTGATTGGTGGAAACTAAGAATACATTTTACAGGTTCGGATGATCACAGTGATGTTAGGTTGGACAGGAATGATCAATGAATGGCTTTTAAGGGGAACGACTACAACAACAAACGGCCCAAGATAACTTGGCTCTGGTCTGCAACTCTCCATTATTACAAAGTTCAGTCATTAAGAGTGGTAAAAATCTTCAATGCAGATGTGGCTTGTTTTTGTTTTGTTTTTCTGGGAACTTCCGTTTATAGTTAGCTGAATTAGGGCCAAACTGAGACTAAGAAAGAAACAGATGGAGAAGATGGTTAAAAGATTGGTGGTGGTGGGTTGATTCTGTGATGACTGAAGAGCTGGTGCTATTGCCAAGGTTCTGAGAGGATAGCTGGGTGAAGGTCAGAATGCCCCATGCTGCATGCTGCAAAGGAACACAGAAGTCAATTTGTAGGAAGGGCTTGCTCTTAGAAGTCAATTTGTAGGAAGGGCTTGCTCTTAGATACATTAGCCCTGAGGGATGGACCATCTGAGGGAGGAACTCAGCAGGACAATGGAGGTATCTCTGGGGCAGTTCATGGAGAGGCTTGAGCTGGAAGTCTGTCTTAGGTATAGCAGAACATGGGAGAAAGCATTCGTCACACCTCCTCAGCACTGTGGAGGGGGGTGGAGGGAGGCGCAGGAATCCAAGGGTATCCTTGGCTACTTAGCTAGTTGGAGGCCATCTTGGGCTACATGAGACACTGTCCAAAGACAGGCCCAGGGAAGATTATCAAGAGCTCTTATACTTAAAGAAGAGGAGAAGAGCGGGGAGGCTTGGGAGAAGACCAGGAGGAAGCAGCATGGCAGAGTTAAGCGAAGAGAGCTTCGAGAAGGAGGAGTCACTTGGGTCCATTTTGCTGGGGCAATGTCGTGACTACACAGTAGTTGCTATCGAGCAGAGCTGCTCGTTGGAACCCAAGGAAGAAGAGCAGCTTGGGTGTGTGTGTTGAAGAATTAGGGAGACTGAGAAAATGGAGACAAACGAGCATATAAAAGTCTTCCAAGAAGTTGTCTGCAGAAGAATTGAGAGTTGTAGAAGGAGGATGCTAATGTTTTCTTAAATTACAATCCCAAGTCCCTTAATAGGTATGCATTCTGAGAAATGTGCCCTCGGGCAACTTCATCATTATAAACCTGGAAGAGGGAGCTTACGGCCTGGATGGTGCTAAGGATGGACAGGGTGAGTAATTTCCTTCCACAATCAGCTTCCCAAGAGTTTTCAAAAATTCTTCAGCTGTCATGACGTCAACACTCACACCTCTGGATTTCACAAAATGTAGCAATTCTTGAATCATTTCAATCTCCAGAGCTATGAGTTCAGTTTCCGTTGGGCCCAGCTTTCCCTACCAACGTGGCACACACTTTTCACTTTGGGCATGGTCATTTGTACAGAGAGAGGAAGACACTTCTGGGTCTGCCCCTCCATCCAGAGCTCTAGAATTTTCTCCACATCTGACAGGCTCTTCTCAAATTTCCATTATTCTCATTGCCTTCCGGGAGGCAGATTCTTTAACAGCATCTGTCACTTTGTTTTTTGTTTTACAACATTGGAGCCAGGGTGGAATGAGACATGCCCAAGTAGAAAGTATCAACCATCACTAATTTGCCACCTTTGAAGTCCTTAATCACTTTTTATTTCCTTTTCTCCTCAGTCACTCAATATGGTTCCTTACTGGCAACATTAGCCATGCATTTTATATGCTTAGAGTCCATTGTAAATAAAACACAAAATTAAATCAAGCACAAGAGAAAATGATACAATTGAGAGATGCAGCAAACAGGAGAGGCATGAGGCTGCTGTGGCCCCCACTGTGTTTATGAAGTCCATTGTGGATAAAAACTATGTTATGTGGTGCATGATTGTGGCTTTTTTTTTAAAGAGTAGTAAGGACTGAGGATTTAGCGCAGTTGGTAGAGTGCTTGTCCAATCTCCATACAAACTGGGACAATGCCATACACCTGTAACCTCAGCACTGTGGAGGGGATGACAGAGGTGCAGAAATACAAGGCCATCCTTAGCTACTTACCAAGTTGGAGGTCAGCTTGGGCTACATGACACTCTCTGTCAAAAGAAAAGAAAGTAAAGAGACTTATAAGTTTGTAAGTTTGTTTAAATATTGACAGGAAGGAGCCAGAGGGTACTGATGTTGATCAGCCAATGGCCAAGTTGTCTTATGACCAAAGGTAGTTAAGGGATGATTTTTAAGAAGGTGGGTTTGGTAGGGTGAATGGAGAGTATGGGTAAGGGGTAAGTCTCAGATGGTTACCATGAGAAAAGAACATTTTAGAACTGGTTCTTGAATTATTATACATTGCAGAACTCCAGGGAGGGGAGTATTATCAACTTCAAGGTCATCCTAGCCTTAAATAGCAACCACAATTATTCCTGAGAGATGACAGCAAAGAACCTTGAGGAAAGAGAGCTGTTTTAGTTTTGTTTCTATTGTTGTGATAAAATATCCCAACAAAAAGCAACCGAGGGAAGGAAGGGCTTATTTGGCTCACTATTTCAACTTAGAGTCCATCACTTCAGGCAAGGACCTCATGTAGCTACTCCCACCCATCCACAGTCAGGAGCAGAGAGGGTACACACACACACACACACACACACACACACACACTCACTGTGCTTGCTTGTTGCTGCTCAGCTAACTTTTTCCACTCTTGTGCAGTGGGGAACCTCCTGTCTAGGGACTGGTGCTGCCCAGAATGGGCTGAGTCTTTCCACACCAATTAATAGTTAGGACAATGCCCCATAGACATAACCGCAGGCCAGCCTGCTCCAGATGATTCCTCGTTAAGACTTTCTTCCCAGGTGATTCTAACTCGAGTCGACTTGACAGTTTAACCAGCGCATGTGCCTTCTGTCTGATTCACACAAAGTAAAGGGTGTGGAAGTTGAGTCACTTTCTATCTATCGCACATGATGACCTAGAAAATGGAAGTGAGGTATTTAAAGGAAGATTGAGGTCTCAGAGGTTCAAGAACTTGGAGTTGGGGGCAGGACGGTGGGAAGCATAGAAAAATAATGAGACTTCAGCCATGTAGGTCTGTAGTGACTTGCCAGAAAGCTTAAAATGCCTGAAATCTGGGAAATAAGACAATGGCCTACTGTATAAAGTGGGCAGGAGAGAGGAGGTGAGATGATATTCTGTGGGTGACAGTCAAGGCCACCTATTGGTCCTCACACTTACCTGCAGCATCTCTGTTTCCAGCCTCCTATCACTACCTTATTTTAAAATAGATTACTTTCATGAGAATCTAGTAAGTTCTATTAATTTGGAAACTCATCAGTGGCGACTTTTTGAATCCCAGTGAGTTCTGATGCCACACAGACAAACTCACGAAGACTAAGACCCTAACCGTCCCGAGCCCAGCTAAAGCCTATGGACCAAGGCTGTGGAATCTGCATCTGGCCAGCTTTCCCCAGGTTCCTCTACCACACTATAAATGTTGGGGATGATTGCTGTAGATAAGCAGTGAAACACAAGAGGCAAATTATCATTTGGTGCAGAAAAAAAAGTGGCAAGATTCAACATCTATTCATGATAGATGCTTAAAAACCTCACGGAAAAAACAGGAACAAACTGGAAAAAACTGGAAACTTGAAAATGAGCACCTATGAAACTAGTAGTAACATATTTTTGGTGTCTTTTTGAGACAGGATCTCCCTGTCCTGGAACTCGATGTGTAGACCAGGCTGGCTTCGAACTCACAGAGATCTGCCTGCCTCTGCATCCTAAGTGCTAGGATTAAAGGTGTGTGCCACCACACCTAGCTCCATAGTAACATATTTTCAAATACTTTTTTCTTTTTAAGGTTTATTTCTTTACTTGCCATACAGAGGCTCAGAAGCCAGAAGGCATCAGCTGTCCTCTGTTTACTTCTTTGAGGCAGGATCGCTCCCTGAACCTGGAGCTGATGATAGCTTGGCTTGGCTGAGAACCAGAAAACCTCTGAGTGACAGAACGTCAGAAGTCCCTGTGGAAGATGGGTGATGTCACCAGCCTGAGCTAGCCCTTTGCCCCCACCATGGTATCTGAGAAGACTGACCGGATGCTCGAAATATGCCCCTTATCTCATCACAAGACAAACTTGTTTTGCTGTTCTTTTGAAGGGTCTTGGGATGCTGAGCCTATTTCATAAAGGAATATCTTTTGTAAGAGTGGAACAGGAAGGTAGCTTTTAAATGTGCATCAAGGGTGTGGGGTGTAAACAGCAGAGCATGTGCATAGCATATAGCATGTGTATAGCGTGTTTGAGGGTCTGGGTTACCTCTGGAGCATCTTCCACTCCAAGTGCATCAGTATTTCTGACTCCAGGAAGAAGGAGTGAATGCGTTCTCTTCTTTCTCTCACAAAGAAAAAGGAAAAAAAGAAAGAAGAATCAGATCAGACAAAATACACATGCAGAAAAAGAAACCAACCTCCTACATGGATAGAGACACATAAACCCTTAAGAAAATAGAAGCAAACAGAATTCAGCAACATCTGGGAGTTATATGACCAGGTAGGGCTTATTCTGGGATGCATATCTGATTCCATGTGGAAAATCAACAGGAACCAACATGTGGCAGGCTCAAGATGAAAAGTCACATGATCCTAATGCAGTCACATGATCTTAATACAGAAAAAAAGTACCAAGATTCAACATCCATTCATGACATTTAAAGCTTGTAGAAAAATAAGAATGGAAGGGAAATTCTTCAACTTGAAAAAGAGTTATCTACAAAACATAGTAAAATATTTTTCCTTTGAAGAATTTTTATTTACCATGTGTAAACCCCCGTGTGCACATAGAGGTCAGAAGAGAGCGTCGGGAATGCTTTATCATTAATTCTGCCTGTCTTGAGGCAGGGTCTCTTCCTGAACCTGGAGCTCATGATTTCTTAGCTGGGCTGACATCCAGTAAGCCCAGGTGATCCTCCTGTCTGTCCCTTGGGTCTGGGGTTACATGCGTTCATAAGACAGACAGCTTGTTATGTTGGTGCTGAAATCCAAACTCTCTTCATCGTGATTATGCAGCAAGCACTCTTAACTGTTAAACCATCACTCTGGGCCCTTGAGAAACACTTAATGATGGAGGAGTGGATGTTTTCTCCCTCAGGACAGAACATGGAAAAGATGTCCATTCTCTCCATTCTTACTTAACATGATTCCAAAATTGTTAACAAAGCAATAAGACAAGAAAATAAAATGAAAGCCACAAAGATCAGAGAAAAAGAAACAGAAAACCGTCACTGCCTATATTGCCTATATTGAAAAGCTCAGGAAACTTGCAAAAAACCCTCTCAATGAATGAATATGTGAGTTGGACATAGTCAGAAGGCATAAAATAGATACAAGAAACTAAATTTTTTAATTTATTTATTTTCAGTTTATACATATTAGTGTTATGCCTGAATGCATGCAAGTACTTCCATGTCATGCAATACCTGTGGAGTTCAGAAGAGGGTGTTGAATCTCCTGAAACTGGAGATAAGGATGGTTGTCAGCTGCCGTGTGGGTCCTGAGATTTGAACCCAGGTCCTATGCAAGAACAGCCAGTGTTCTTAGCTGTTGAGCCATCTCTTCAGCCCAATTGTTTTTTGTCTTTACTAGAAATAAACATATGGACATTGAAGTAAAAACACACTGCCATTTTTAGGTGCTAAGAGCTTCAGTTGCTCAAGTGGAAATCCAATACATTTTGGAGGATTCTTATGTTGGAAACTACAAAATACTGATGAAAGAAGTCAAAGGAAATGTAAACAAATGAAGAAGAGTGTCCATAAAATTCAGAAAAGAGTAAAGATGGCAGTTCTGCCACAAATATGTGTGTGTGCATATGTGTGTATGTGTGTGTGTATACATATACATATATTTACATATATATATATATATATATATATTTAATGAAATTCCTACCTAAATTCCAGAAGTATTTTTGGTAGATATGAATAAATAAGATTATTCTAAAATGTATATGACAAGACAAACTAGGGTAGCCAATAAAATTTTGAGAAAGAAGTCAGTGAACTTGATCTTAAAACTATGTTATCAAGGCTCTGTGGTGTTAGAGGAAAGACAGACACATAGTTCGGTGGAGGGTGAGAGAGTGCCTGGAAGTAAAGCCAGACAAGTATCTTAACAAGAAAGAGGTGAAGGCAAAGACAGCCTTCTCAGCAATGACACTGGAATCATCTGGATTTCTATGAGTAGAAAAGAACCATAATATTAAAAATATTTTATTTATTTATTTTTAAATTTTATTTATTTCTGTATGTGTATGAATGTACTGTCTGCATGCAAGTTTGTGCACCCGTGTCGTGCAATGCCACGGAGGTCAGAAGAGGGTGTTGGATTCCCCTGGAACTGGCGTTCTCCTGGAATTGGAGTTTCAGATGGTTCTCGGCCGCCATGTGGGTGCTGGGGATCGAACCCGAGTCCTCTGTAAGAGCGGTCGGCGCTCTTAACCGCTAGGCCATCTCTCCAGCCCTTATTTATTATTTTTATTTTATGTGTATGAATGTATTGCCTGCATGTATGTAAGTATACTCATGTTAAGCACTGCGTATACAAAGGAAGTTCCAGGCCAGCTGGGCCTACAGGGAGACCATGTCTCAAAAGTACCAAGAGAAAAAAAGAGCAGTATGCAGTGTGCTCCTAACAGCTGAGCCATCTCTCCTGCCCCGAGATGAGATCTTTTGCTTGCAAAGACACTATTAAGAGAGAGAAAACAGCAAAGGTCACATTTAGAAAAGATAATCACAGTTCATTTATCCAATAAAGTCATTGTTATCTAGAACAGATCTTTTAAGATAAAAAAGTATATAAGTTAAAAGTGTATGAAGAAGGGGCTGGAGAGATGGCCTAGCGGTTGAGAGCACTGACCGCTCTTACAGAGGACCCGGGTTCGATCCCCAGCACCCACATGGCGGCTGAGAACTCCAATTCCAGGAGAACTCCAGTTCCAGGGGAATCCGACACCCTCTTCTGACCTCCGCGGCATTGCACGACACGGGTGCACAAACCTACATGCAGACAGTACACTCATACACATACAAAAATAAATAAAAACAAAATGTATGAAGAAGTCAACAGTGATGCTCAGAGAGAGGGGTGACTAAACTGATTGGATGTCAATTCCCAAGCAGCTGGGAGATGTTTGTGAATGATGTCTCCACACAAAGACATGACAATCATATGAGACGATGGTGTCTTAGTTTCTTTTCCTGTTGCCGTGATAAAATATTCTGACAGAAAGGACTTATTTCAGCTCACAGTTAAAGGTACGATTCATTGGGCTGGAGAGATGGCTCAGTAGTTAAGAGCACTGGCTGCTCTTGCAGAGGACCTGGGTTAGATTCTCACCACCCACATGGCAGCTAACAACCATCCGTAACTCCGTAACTCCAGTTCCAGAGAAATCTGACACCCTCATCTGACCTCAGTGGGCATTACATGACACAGGTACACTTACATGTAGACAATACACCCCTACACATAAAAAAAATAAAATAAAATAAATGGTACAGTCCACCATGGCCTTCATCAGGACTTGAAGCAGCAGGTCACAGTGTATCCACAATCAGGAAGCAGAGAAAGATGGATGCACACTGCTGCTCAGCTCCCTTTCTCCACTGACACATCATCCACCGCCAGAGAATAGCCCCACCCACAGATAAAATGGGTCTTCCCGCATCAATAAATGAAATCAGGATAATCCCCATAGGTGTGCTCAGAGGCCCATCTCCCCAAAGATCCTGTCAATTTAACAATTAAAATTAATCATCCTAGATGGTTATGCTAATTATCCTGGTAGAATCATTAACCCAACAAGCAAAATACAGCAATGTCAGTGTCTTTAAAAACTTAACTGTAGCCAGGCGTGGTGGCACACACCTTTAATCCCAGCTCTCGGGAGGCAGGTGGATTTCTGAGTTCAAGGCCAAGCCTGGTCTACATAGAGAGCTCCAGGCCAGCTGGGACTAAAGGGAGACCCTGTCTCAAAAAAGACCCCCCCCAAAAAAAATAAATGTGAGCTGGGCATGGTAGCACATGCCTTTAATCCCAGTACTGAGAGACAGAGGCAAGTGGATTTCAGTGAGATGGAGGCCAGCCAGGGCCTTCTTATCAAATCGCTAGGTTATTTGTTTTCCTTAATCGTCCTTTACAGCGCAGCTTGCCAGTGAATTGAAATGAGCATCAAGTCCTCGTGGGGAGATTGTCAACTTAATCACCCCTCTTTCATTTTTATCCACCGTCGGATGCTCACATTTGTAATTCAGCTTTGAGACTGTCATATAATCTTATAATATTTTTTCTTTGCAATTTTGTGCAGGTAAATCTTAAAGCAGACTTTTAATATATTGTGTATGATTAAAATTACATGGAGCCTGTGGAAAAAATGAATTGCTAATAACTAAGAGAACCTTGTGTTCTCTGAAACTATTTATTGTTCAATGAAAACAGACTTCAGAATGCCAATACATTTCATTTTGTTTGTTTTCTCCATTCTGTGTTCAAATTGCTGTAATCCCCAGATTAATTTTAAGGTATTTTGTCTGTGTTATGTTCATAAATGTCAGGTTTTATAGAAAGATTATTTTCACGTTTTAATACATATTTCTCCTTCATTCTCCTTTCTTATGCCAAAGATGAATACAGTTGAATACGACTTTCATTTGTGAGATTTAACATAGAAACCATTATAAAAAGCTGCACTAAAACTCCTCTTGTTTTTTCAATGACTATCTTTTTCTGTCAAAATGAACCAAGCCCTCTACTTTAAGGATTCAAAAGAAATCGGTCTTAAAACATAGTTGGAAATGAAAGTGTGGGGTGGGTTTGAATTGCAGTTATGCACTCCTCCATTTTCATGCCCACATTCCCTAAATCTGTCACATTGGCCACTGAAGGGATTGAAGAATCCTAGAGAGACTCTAGCCTATTCATTTGAAGACTGGATAGAGCCACAGTTACTTTCCTGCATGGTCTTTCACCTCCAAGCCCCAGCTCTGTCAGATGTGACTTTAGTCTGACTACTTAAGGACAGTATAGTAGTTTCAATTCTAATTTACACTGGGATAGACACATCCATAACTGGACCATTAGCACCTATATTTCAGGGTAAGTGCTATGTAATGACCCAGGCTATTATTAAATGGCATGCTTGCCTGAGATGCTGTCCCTCTTCATTTCTAGAAGGCTCTCTTATCTTCCTCTTATTTATATGAGCAGCTCTTTGTGTCTTGGAGAGCTAGCAGAAGACAGAGTAGAACTTCAGCTAGCTTTCTTGGAAGAGTCTGGGTTGAGCAAGCTCATATTCCAACTGTGTATAATTATTAACTATAACTATTACCTGCAAGGCTTTGTTCAAGACCCTGTGTAGAAAGAGCAGCAGCATCCCCTTAAACTCATTACCCATTGTAATAGTAAGTATAACTTACTATTTTCCCTAAAGTTAGTTAATACCTCCTTTAATTGGGTAGTTCTGCCTTTAGTCATATAACCCAGTAGGTCAATGAGGACGCGGCTAAACACGTAAGTAGAAGAATACTTCCCGCAGTTTTTAGAATAATAATTGGAAAGCAGCTTAAATGTTGAATAGTAGGAACTGATAGATGAAATTATTCTCTGTATGCCCATTCAGTTGAATATTATACAAACATTAATGGTTGACATGATTGTCGTGAAAGTATATTAATGGTATAATGCCAAGTGGGAAAAGCAGTTACAGAGATGTGTGGCGAGTAATTGAATTTTCATATAAATATATTACAGTCCTAGGGAAAAGTCCAGCTGGTATTTAGCATAGAGTATCTTGGGGCAGAAGGAATATGAATATTACTTAGTTCCATTTTTTCCTTTCTGGTGCATGCATGAGTGTGTGTGTGTGTGTGTGTGTGTGTGCCCACGTGTGTTCACATTCTACAGCTGTGTCCCGTAAGTAGAGGTCAGAGGACAACCTGGAGTGTCAGTGTTACCTTCTTCCTTGTTTGTGACAGGGTATCTGATTTTCTGCTGCCTAGGTCAGGCTATCTAGTCCAAGAGCTTCCCAGAATTCCCTTCTCTCTGCCTCCCCTCTCGCCGTAGCACTGGGATTATAGACACATGCTTTATGTGGGATCTGGGGATCTGAACTCAAGACCTCATGCCTGAGTGCTTTATCCACAAAGAACTGCAGTGTAGATGCAAGGGTCGTAGGAGGCTGTGAACAGATGGGCTTAAGGGACTCTCCTGAGGGCAGTAGTGGTCTGAAGTTGACGATGCACAGAAGTCAAGTGTATCAGATCTGTTCATAGTCAGCAGGGACCTGCTTGCTGACTTTACTGCTCCTGGGCCTAAAGACCACAGGCCTGTTATCCAATCTCCCTGTCTTGGTAGTGCAGATGAAAATCAGGGAACCATTTGTGTTTGGTCCAGTGTTTGCCATGGATGAGATGTCAGCAAACTTCTGCCTGTAGAACTACTTGCCTCTGGTGGCCGTTACCTGCTTGTGAATTCACCATCCTGGCTAGAGAATCCTGGGATAATTCTGTGAAAGCAGGAGCTGCTTTGGTCTATAGATGTGCCACATGCTAATTGGAAGAGGCTCCCGAGCTTGCCTTGTCCTCTTGAGCCCCAGTGACTGCCACGGGAAGACAGCGCACTGCCACTGGCCTGAGGAAGATAAAAGACAGACGGGCAGAGCAAATCAGAACTTGACAAGGAGATCCCCACATCACAAGTTTCAAGGGGAGTGGGGAGGTCCCAGGCTACATGGTTGATTGGGCAGCCCATAGTATATGACTTCAGTCAGCTTGCCCCTGATTCCAGGATACAAGGCAAAGGAACAGAGTCCCAGGCCTTTACTTAGTCAGCGCATGTCTATCACATGATCCCCCCTCTTAGCTTAGGATTCTGTTAAGCCTCTTTTGGGGAAATGAGGGTCACAGACCCATAAACAGTCACAATATGGTGTCTGCCATTTCTTTCACATCAGCTGTGAGGGGTGAGAGAGAAAGAGACTTCTGTAGGGGAATGTCACCTGAGCAGCCCCCAGCCTAGACCTAACCATTTCATTTACAGGAGGAATTCTTTAAGCTAAGAAAAATAAGTCTGCTACATCATATATTTTTACTTAACTTTTAAACTTTAAATTTGAAGCTTTGCTTAGTCTTTAAATCTTGATTTAAAGGACATCCTTTGAGGAACATAACAGCCACAGAATCCTATATTTTATTAATTGTTTTATTTTATGCGTATGAGTGTATTGCCTGAATGTATGTAAGTGCATTCATGTCTGTGGAGGTCAGAAGAGCGCATCAGATCCCCTGGAACTGAAGTTATGGTGAGTGGTTTGCCTCCATGTGAGTGCTGGAAATTGAACCCGGGTCCTCTGCAGGAGCAGTCACTGTTCTTAACCACTGAGCTGTCTCTTCAATCCCAGATTGTATGTATTGTATAGACACCCAAGTGTGACTCTGTCGGGTGTCCACACCCATGTCTCAACATTATGCACTGTCCTCTTCCTGTGTCTCTCTCTAAATACCTAATGAGCTCTCTAACTTTGTGTCACTCTGGCTGGCATGAAATTCTTTTCTGCGGAATAGTCAGGATCTGGTTAGAGGTCCCTAAGCCGGGAGGGGGTGCTGCAGGGTGCCACTGGCTGCGCTGAGTTGTGTCTTCCCTGCTCTGCTGAAGTAAGTAGCTCACATGGGAGTTAAATCTCAGTGTGTGTCCCATTGGGGAGCACTCTCAAACCATATCCAATTTCCAGCACTATGCAAGATGGCGTGGAGATACATATTCATCTGAAATTCCCATTAGTCCCTGGGTAACAGGTGTAATCACTGCTGTCTGTGTATTACGGATCTGGACAAGCCACATGCACATAGAGGACAAGTCTACCTTTGGAGCCCACAGGACACAGCTCTGGAAAGGAGAAGAAGCCGGCAGAGGGCAGTCTGAGCTCAGCCAGCCTGGTCCAGGCACTCTCCAGGTCAGTGGCACCGTCTCTTGCCACAACCCTATCCCGGTCTCAGATGGGATTTATCTTTGGTATTGTGATTACAAAGGCTTGACAAACCCCCTCTGTGGGCTAAATCCATCCACTACCTGTTTAGACAAAGAGCATATACATAAGTGCACCATATGCATGCAGTGTCTGAGGAGGTCAGAAGAGGGTGTCAAATCCTCTAGAATTACACAGCCAGAAGATTGTAAGCTGCCATTTGGGTGCCAGGAACCAAACTTTGGTCCTCTGAAAGAATAGCCAGTGCTCTTAACTACTGAGCAGTCATCACTGTAGCCTCTGGTTTTGCATTTTTAAATGATTAGAAAATAATCAAAAGATGAATGTTTGTTTGTTTATTTGTTTGAGAAAGGGTCACCCCGGAGCCCCAGCTGGAACTTGCCGTGGAGTCCAGGCTGGCCTCAATCTCACAAAGACCTGCCTGTCTCTGCTTCCCAGATGCTGAGATAAAAGGCATGCACCACCACACCCAGCAAAGGATGAATATTATTGACACATGAAAAATGTATGAAATTCCAGTTTGGGTGTTTTTGGTGTTCTGTTGTTTGAACAAGGTTTCACACTGTAGCCCAGATTGGCTTGAAAGTCCCCATGTAGCCCAAGCTGGCCTTGAATTTGCAGCAATCCTTCTGCCTCCACCTCTTGAGAGCTGGGATTACAGGTGGGAGCCACCCCACCCAGCTTTTCTTTCTTTTTTTTTTTAACAGACTTTGTTTGTGGGGAGCAATTTTATGCTTACCAAAAATTTGAGTAAAAGGTGCAAAGCATTCCCTTGCCCTCCCTCCTCCTGTCCCCCCTCCCCCCTCCTTTGCTCCTGTAACAATAACCCCACATTAGTGAGGCGTGCTTGTTGCAGTGAGTCAACTGATACATCTTTGTTAACCACTGTCTATAGTTTACTGTAGGTCTTGGCCATTGTATGGCATATTCTGTAGGTTTTAACCCCTGTGCAATGACCTCTAACCACCACTGAAACCATTGAAGTATTGTATAGAATAGATTTACCACTGTGAAGTCCCTCTGTGCTTCACCCACATACCAACACCCCGTGACCACTGACCTTTTTAACTACCTCTAAAGCTCTCTTTTCCAAACCATCACACAGCTGGAGTGACACAGGAGGCAGCTTTCTGATGCTGGCTCTGTCACTTAGTATTATGCTGTTAAGTTTCCTTCATGTCGTTTCATGCACAGGTGGCTTAGGTTTTTGTTTTGTTTTGTTTGCTTTTTTTAATTTTTATTTATTCATTATTTTTCACGTGTATGAATGTACTGTCTGCATGCAGGTCTGTGCACCCGTGTCATGCAATGCCGCAGAGGTCAGAAGAGGGCGTCGGATTCCCCTGGAGCTGGAGTTACAGAAGGTTCTCAGCCGCCATGTGGGTGCTGGGGATCGAACCCTGGTCCTCTGCAAGAGCAGTTGGTGCTCTTAAGCGCTAGGCCATCTCTCCAGCCCTTGTTTTGTTTGCTTTTGAGACAGGGTCTCACTTTATACATCAGGCTGGCCTTGAACTCATGGCAATCCTCCTGCCTCAGACCCCCTAGATGTTGTGATTACAGGACTGCATCACCACACACAACTTAACAGTTTCTTTTTAGCCCAGAATAATATTCTGTTGTCTGCGCACATCACAGTTTACCTCCATCACATGCCTGTGAGAGGATGTCGGTTCTTTCCAATGTGGTGATTATGAATAAATATCCATATTCTAATGTAGGTTATCCCAACTCCTTTGGCTGGGCTCCAAGGAGAAGTGGGGCTGGACCCTGTGTCAGAGTGTATTTGGTTTTGTAAGCAGCCTCCAGACTGTCTTCTGCTATGCCTGCACAGCTGTTCTCCATTACCACCCATTACCGCTCAGCGACTGTCCCTGTCACCTCACATCCTCTCAGCATTCAGTGCCGTGTATGTGTGTGTGCATGCGGGGGACTTTAGCTCTTCTCTATCTGGGTGCTGGCTTCTCAGTACCTTCTCCACCTGTGGCAGAAACCTCCAAGGTTGAACATCTTTTCACATGCTGGTCTTGGGTGAGCTGTTTGTCCAACTCTAGTGATCACTTTAATTAAATCAAGTGGTTGGTGCTGTTTTTTTTACTTTATTTTTATGTGTATGAGTGTTTTGCCTGCATGTATATATAAGCACCCAGGTTGTGCAGTGTCCACAGAAGCCAGAAGAAGGCATCGGATCTCCTGGAACTGGAGTTAGGGACAGTTATTAGCTGCCAGGTGGGTGCTGGGAACTGACCCAGGTCCCCTGCAAGAGCAGCCAGTGCTCTTAGCCACTGAGCCATCTCTCCAGCCCATGGTTTGTGTTCTGGGTGCTAGTCAGGCTTTCTTGTGTATTTTGGATACTACCCTTGATCGGTTGTGTTTTACAACTATTTTCTCCTACTCTGTGTCTCATCTTTCCTCTTTAACAGAGAAATTCACATTTTATTGTCCCTAAATAAACTTTTATTGGAACACAGACATGCTTGCTCACGTACAGATTGTCTGGCTAATTGCTCAGTATATCAGCAGAGCTGCTCAGAGCCTGAGAACAGAAAGCCTAAAGTATTGACTAACTGCCCCTTGCTGCTAAGCTCACCGACCCCTGATTTAAGGCTTGGCCCCATTCCCTCCTTAACAAGCCTGTGGGTTCTAGAAAAACAATCTTCATGGGTGATCACTGCTGCTCAAACCCCCTGCTGATGAGGCTGAGTTCAGTCTGCTTCTGCCTACCTAGCAGCTTTCTTTTTGCCTTTTTTTTTTTCCATTGTTCTAGGGTGGTTTGATTCTGACTCCAGCTGCCTTACTCTAACTCTGGCTGAGTGAGAGGAGCATGGCTGGCCAGGCAGCCTCCTAGGGATAAGGAATATAAATCCTTGAGGTCCACTCGAACCCCAGGCCTTCATCTGGAGGAGGTCGGCAGGCCATACTCCAGGCTCTAGGCTCCTCTCACTTCGCTGCTCAGGGTTGAATTTTCTGTGTAGGCCTCATTTTTTGCGTCCTTTTGTCCTAACAGTGACCGTCTCCAGTTTGGGGTGTCGGCTTCGTGTGGGCACCACACCGAGCTCCGGCCCCCATAACTTGCCATTTGTTTTTCTCATGCCTTTAATGTTTGCTTCTCTTTTCTCCATTTCCATATATATATGTCTTTTTATAATATTGGTCTTTTTTGAGACATGGTCTCCCTTTAGTCCCAACTGGCCTGGAGCTCACTATGTAGACCAGGCTGGCCTCAAAGTCACCAAGATCCAACTACCTCTGCTCCTGAGTGCTAGGATTAAAGGCATGCGCCACCATGCCTGGCAAAAATATTTTTATTATTTCATTTTATGCTATGAGTATATTGCCTGGATGTGTGTAAATGCACCCATGTCATGCAATGCTTGCAAAGGTCAGAAGAGGGGGTTGGATTCCTCTGGAACTGGAATTACAGATGAATGTTGGCTGCCATGTCGGTGCCAGGAATTGAACCCCAGTCCTCTGCAAGAGCAGCCAGTGCTCTTAACTGCTGACCTATCTCCCCAGCCCCAGTGCCCAGTTTCCACTCGAGCTGTCACAGTGTGATAATATCTACACAGGCTGCTTCCTCATTGATGCCCATAATCACTGACATTGGCATTTGATTTGATCGATTTTGTCCCAATTTCCACATCTGCTTCCCACAGTGGACAGAGGCACAGGAGGGACAGAGGCACAGGAGGGACGTGGCCACAGGGGAACGCTGGGTGTAATGGAAATTATTATTGTTATAAAAGATTATTTATTGTGTGGCCAGTGCTCTGTTCAGGGTCTCCATATTCAGATACAGTGAAAAGAAAACCAGCACTTTCTGCCTGGGCTGCATCTCCTGACCATCCTGGAACAGGTGTTGCTGAGTCTAGACTGTAATGGAGTCCTGCCTCTGTTGTCTGCACGGTGTGACTTGGCACCATCACTTCACCTTTCTCAACCTCCGTATCTGTAAAGTGAGGTCCATGCAGTACCTGTTCTGTAGTTGTTCTGAGGATCATACTCTTTAAAGTGGAAAGAGCATTTTGAATGGCACACAGGGCACAGCAGAGTGCAGGTATCCGCAAGTTGCTGCAATGGATGGTTGAGTCTGGGTCAATCTGGCTGGTGGTGAATGCTGTGTCACTCTCTACTCCCTCCCCAACCTGTCAGCCAATGCTGGAACATTCTGGTGAGAGAGGAGTGAGTGTAGCTGCCATGTATACACAGAGTGTGCACGCACACACACACAGCATATACACACACGCACAGAACACACAGCATACACAGTACACACAAAGTACACACAATACCCATACACACCACATAGATATCACATACAACACATACACACAGATGTCACAGCACACATATAGCACACCACAGCACACACACACAGCACATACACATAGTACATACATGGTACACACATAGCACATACCCCATACAGCACACACAGTGCATACACACCACATACATAGCACAAACACACAGCACACAGAGGACATGCACAGCACACACAGAGAGAACATACATGGCCCCCACACAGCACATAGCACGCACACAACACACACAGTGCACACATAACATACGTACAGAACACAAAGAGCACACACGCAAAACACATAAAAAGCACCCACAACACATACAGACAGCACACACACACACAGAATACATAGACAACACACATGGAGAACATACATAGCACATACACAACACACACACACACACACATGCACAACATACACACCTAAAATTCTTGAGTATAAGTGCATTTAGCCTAACATTCAAGTGTTGCCCTTTGTATAAAACTGGTCTGGTCTTGCAGAGGCCGTGCAGGGAGTTAGCCAAATGCATGAGCATCCCTCTCACCCCCTCTTCCACTGCATCCA
This sequence comes from Rhizomys pruinosus, assembly GCA_009823505.1. Lineage (NCBI taxonomy): Eukaryota > Metazoa > Chordata > Mammalia > Rodentia > Spalacidae > Rhizomys > Rhizomys pruinosus. The sequence continues at coordinate 141,599 of VZQC01015026.1, read as the reverse complement.
GCCACAATGTATTCAGTGTATTCAGAGCCAACTGCATCCTCTGAGCCCAGGCTCGCAGGGCCTCCAGTGCTAGCTCACCTTCTCCCTGCTGCCCTTCTCTCTCAACCCTGTTACAATCAATCACTTTCCCAGAGCAATTAAAATGATCTCAGAATGCAAATCACTTAAGACTTCCAAGGTTTAATGAAGCGACCCACAGCTTCTGTGCATTCTAACAGGGTCCTGTGGAACGCGGCCCTGTGACTGTTGAGGTCAGAGTTGGCTACTCTCTTTTCACCACTCAACGAGCTCATTGGCCTTCCTTCTCACCTTTGACCATGGGCAAGCTCACTCCTTGGCATGCAGATCCAGGTTCAAGTGTATGTCCCCCGCCCCCTGCTCGTCTTCCTGCACCACAGCCCCACAGGACAGTTTCCCACGAGCTTATGGTCTCTCCTGGAAACAGCTTTCATCCGAATCCGGTTTCTCCCTGGGTTCCTCAGCTGCAGTATAAGTGAGCACACCCAGCTAGACTCCACCCACCCTAGGGGGCGCTCTGAGGCCCTGGGGACTGGCTCATCTTGCTGCCAGACTACCGTCATCCCTTGCTGCCTCCCCTAAGTAAGAAGCTCACTTCATGACACTTAGGATGCACGTGAGTGTCCCCTCTTTCTGGGCTCAGGCAGCTCAAGGCACAGTGGACTTGGGTGGTACCTAGTGTCCAGTCTGTGTCACAGATCTTCTCACTGGCCTGGTGCTATGCCCCACGGCCCCTTTCTGGTCTCCTCAAACCCATAGCGCAATTGAAAATAAACCAACATTGGACTTACAAGAGGTTATTGCCCATTTCCCTACCAGAATACAAATGTCTGTCTGTCCACGCTACCTCCCACTCCACAGGATGTCCACCTCGTAGCAAGGACCTCCCAAATACCCGAAGACATTCTTAAATACATTTTGAGAAGGTAAGGCCTCTTTCTTGAAAACTTTTTTTTTCCGCTCCACAGAGTTAAGAGTCCCATAGTGCAGAGGATATTTGAGGGCAAACAGTGTTCTTTTTCAAATGGTGTTCGAGAGCTCCAACTTGCGGTGTGAATGGCGGGAAGCAAGTCAGAGAGGTGGTGTACTGTTACTTTTATGTAGCTGTGATAACACACCATGGCTTCTGAGACACTTAGAGAAGGAACAGTTTATTTTCTCACTCCACAACCAAGAGGCGGGCTTCCCCCAGCACACATCCCAAACTCTGCGACAGCGCCACCAACTGGGGACAAAGTGTTCAAATACTAGAAGTCTATGGAGGACATTCCTCATTCAAATTACCACAGGTAGGGACTAGAGCTCAGGTACCATGGGCTTGTAACAGGCCTGGGGCAGAGGAGACCTGTGCTCTACTGCCCAGGCAAAGCCAAGGTGAGCACCATGCCCAGTGAGGTCCCCATGGGCGAGCTGCCACAAAGAGGGCCTGAGACACTTCTGTTCCCAGACCCTCACCTTAGGGAGGCGGGAAAGAGATCTGAGGTTTGTCAAGACAGCAAAGGAGGGGCACGGATGATAGACAGCTATTTAGGGAAACTAGAAAGGCCAGAACCTGGGTGAAGGTATGCAGACGGACCTTCAGTGACCTTATGAGAGAGCAGAGTGACAGCATGAGAGGCAGTAGTGACTGAAGAGAAATTAGGCCTCAGATCAAGGTACAGACCAAGCAAACCCATCAGCTTGGGACCCCCTTAATGATGAGACTAGAGGAGAAGTGAGTGATCCCTACACCAGTGACCCGAGAAGGCAGGTGTGTGTGGGGGGGAGAAGCCTCCATTGATCAAGTATGAGAAATCCTGACATAAGAGTCTATCCAGAGAGCTGGCAAGAGTCTGTGTTTCCCTCCTGGGAAGGGTTAGAAATTCACCTCCCCTGGAGAGAAACTGATGGAGTCTGAAACCTGTCAGTGCCCAGTTAGGGGCAATGTTGTAGGAAGTTTAGGGGGTGAGGTCTTAACTGGGGGAAGTCTGTCACTTAGTTGGGGGGACAAATAAACTCTTCCTTCTATAAGTTGCCTCAGTAGCAGAGCAGTCAGGTCAGCCCCTTCAGAGAACATCAGCAGATAGAGAATGACTGCTCACAGAGCCAGGGGGTCAGCCATGTGCTGGCTCCAGTCTACCATGTAGGGGCCAGTGCAGGCAATGCCCTTGGCTGCAGACTGAGCCCACACTAATGAGTTTATATTGAAAGAGAATTGTTAGTGTTTAGAAACTTTGGGGGCTTAGATGGTATCTAGACCCAAGATGGCACTGGACAATTGAGTCTAGTGAGGTCTTCATGTGTCCCAAGTCCTGGCAGAACCGTCCTCTTAGAGGTCCTCTGCATTTGACTTCTTCTCCGTGACTTCTCTATTGCTGTGACAGACTACACAGCAGGAACAGCTTCCTGGTGGGAAGGCCTGTTTTGGCTCACAGTTTCAGGTATATTAATCCACCGTGGCAGCTGGCTTGGCTCCATCTGGTGGTAGGAGCCTGCAAGCTAGGCTTGTTCATGTCTGGGTGCTTCAAGTAACAAAGAGCTCTAGACCAGAATCAGAAGCTTCTGTAACCTTCGAAGGCTCACAGTAGAGTCTCCATCCTCCAGCTAAGGCCTATGTCTCATAACTTCCAGAACCTTCCAAAACAGCACTACCAGCAGGAGACCAAGCTTTGTCAAGCCTGGGAGACTGTAGGGGACATTTTCAGCACAAAGCATACGGGTCTGACTTGTACTGATCTGCCCAGTTTCCAGCAATCAAGCCCTGAACATGAGCAAGGGATTGGTGAAAACCAGGCCAGGGGTTCACTCAGCTGCCAGGGAGTTGGGGGGTGGGGAGCTGCTTCAGTATTCTCATTTCTGTAATGCAAGAAGTTGCCTGGAAAGGACCCAGGAGGGTGTAATGGAGACACCTGTACACTAATGTTCCATTCTGCAGACAGGAAGCAGGGATTTGTCTCTCGGAAGTGCATCCCATCCTTATTGTGACGCTCTTGGGCTCATTTCCTTGTTTTTTCCTTAGTGTCTGTGAAGGTTAGTTTTAACTGTTAACTTGACACAATGCAGAATCACTTGGCAAAAGAGCCTTAATAAGGGTTTGTCTAAAGCAAGTCAGCCTGTGGGTCTGTCTGTGGAGATTATCTTGATTAACATTAAGTGGTGTGGGAAAACCTGCCCACTGCAGGTGGCACGGTTCCCCGCGCAGGGGATTTTGTACAAGGGTAGCGAGGAATCCTGTACAAGGGTAGCGAGGAAGCTAAGCACGAGTAGACATACATGTGTTCGTTTTCTCTTGACTGCGGCTGTGACCAGCTACTTCACATTCCTGACTTGACCTCCCTGCTATGAGGGACTTCAACCTGGAGTTATGAGCTAAAAAATCGACCCTTTATTCTTGAGTTGCTTTATGTCAAGGTATTCTGTTAGAGTGACAGAAATGAAACTAGGACAGTATATCAAAGACCCTAGGTAAAGAATATCTGGAAGCAGCTTCCCTCAGAAACCCCACCCCCATACCAATATGAGGTGTTCAAGGTCATTCCTACTTCACAGGGTCTCAGTAGTTCCCCCATCTATTTTCCACGCTCCCCTATTAAGCCCCCATCTACACTAGGACTTTGAGGCTCTCTTGACTTCTCTGACGCCATTTTTATCTGCTGCATGGACTCCCTGGGGATCTTCTATTATTTTTGTGATGTTTCCCTTTGTGTCCATCACTGCAGCTCCCTATCTCTCTAACAGCAAGACTGACCTCCCCTATAAGATCTCATTCAGTTGCTTTTCAGTCCATCTACAGGATCGTTTCCTGTGGTGTCTGAGGCTCTGCTTGGTCTTCTAACTCCAGCCCCCTAAAAGCTTCAACACAGGACCCATTTCCCTGTTGCCACCAATATCATTCAGAGTGGGAAAGATTGAGAATTCATTCCAGAAGCTTCCTCATTCTACTCTCCAAGGCCAACAGGATTTTTGTCTAATCATCCTGGTGAGTTCTTAATCTGTTTAGAGTCTGTCATGAATCTGCTTGGCAGAAAATTCTGCCTGCTGCCTGCTCCTCAGTCTTCTCATGCATGGAGGAAAGACCCAGAGTCAGTGCAGCATTGAGACACATGAACAGCAATGTCTCTGATCAATCATGACTCGAAGAAAGGGCAGATTAAGACATCCCAAGTGATGAGAAACTCCCGGATATGCCCTTCTGTGAATTGAGAGAGGATTTAAATCAACCAGATGCTTCAAGCAAGCATACCATCTCAGCATTGGGAAAGGACCATGTAGCTGGAGCTCTGAACCCCCCTTTCCTCCATGGCAACAGAACCCTGGTTTTGTATATCCATGTACAATGCCAAGCTCCTTCATCCCAGTGATGTCTAGTTGTTTCATCCAAATTGAAGCAAGCATTTCTCCCTGAACAGAGGAGAAAGGCTGATAAGACACCAGAATCTGAACACAAGAGGCACAAGAAGCTCATAAAATTTAAGGCCATAGCCTCTTCTCAGGGATCCAAGGCTCAGGGATCTTTGCAGAGTAGGGGAGGCAAAGGTTATAAGAGAGAGGTGGTGGATGAGTACAAGAAAACCATGTTTTCCGGGCACAACAGGGCAGTTGCACATATGAGTCCACAGCACTGTGACTGCACGAGATCTGCGCAAGGCCAAGCCAGACAGAAATCCAGTATAGGGAGGTGGGCAAGAAACCCCGGGCTTAGCTGAGGAACACCTGGCAAGTGATAGCTTCTGGGAAAGGAATAGTCAGTTTCCTTGAAGGATGTGAAGGCAGGTAGGTCGACCAGGTTCCTGAGTATGAACTCATACCCATGAGAATTTGGGGACTAGAAATTAAACTTACAGGCCTTACAAAATGATAGAGGACATGAAGAAGGTAGGAGATGGGGAAGAGGCTCTGAAAATGACCAAAATACAAAGTATGAATCCTCAAAGAATCAATAAAAGTATTATTTTTAAAAGCTTGTAAGGCTAGAGAGATGGCTCACAGACTAAGAACATGGGTTGCTCTTGAAGAGGACCCAGGTTAGATTCCCAGTACCCACATGATGGCTAACAACTGTCTGTAACTCCAGTTCCAGGGGATCTGATGCCCTCTTCTGACCTCCACGGGCACTGCAGGACATGGGTACACTTACATACACACAGGCAATACATTCATACACATAAAATAAAAACAGTAAATTTAAAAAAAAATTTTAAGACTTAGGTAACTCAGACCATTCTGAAGGACTCATGAGGCGCCCCCTCTGAACGCCCACCAAGGTTATATAAGCAATAAACAATTGCTGGGAGAGAGCAACTATCTGGAAGCAGGAAGCTCAGGGGTGGAACTTTCCTGAAGCATCCCTAGGATTTTCAGTGATGCGGCTGTCTTTGAGCTGGCCATGCTCCTATAAGTCACCCCTCACTCCTGCTCCTAAAAGCAACCCCTGTAAACCCCTCAGCTCACCAGGCTACACTTGGATGGAATTATGCCTTTGGCCTGTCATTGGTCTGCTATTTGGTACAAAGAGATGCTTGCTCACCTCTCTCCACAAAAAGCCACAAAGCACCTAATCCTGCAGGGACATTCCTATGAGATTACTAGCTATCTTTATTAAAAATTATGACTGTTAGTTTAATATTTTATTTATTATTTTTATTTTATGTGTATGACTGAATTGCCTGCATGTATATAAGGGCACCCATGTCATCAATGCTTGTGGAAGTTATAAGAGGACATCAGATCTCCTGGAACTACAGTTATGGATGACTCTTAGCTGCCATGTGGGTGTTGGAAATTGAACCCCCAGTCCTCTGCAAGAGCAACCAGTGCTCCTAACTGCTGGGCCATCTCTCCAGCCCAATTACTAGCTATTGGTTAAGTCAAGGATCGGCAAGCTTTTTCTGTTAAGGGTCAGATCATGAATATAGTTGGCTCTGAAAAGCCCACAGTTTGGGGCTTTGTTTCAGCCACTGGTGTTGCCAGGAGAAAATAGCCACAGACGATATATAAGCAAATGTGTGTGCCTAGATTCCAACAAGATTTTATGCATAAATACTGAAATTTTAATTTTAAATGATTTTCACAGATCATGAGATACATCCATTTGTTTTCTTCTTGTTTTCCACTATTTAAACTTTAAGGGGCTGAAGCAATGGCTCAGGGATTAAGAATGCTTCCTGCTCTTCCAGAGGACCTGAGCCTGGCTCCCAACATTCACTTGGGGGTCACAACCACATGTAACTCCAAGACCAGGGGATCTGGCCTCCTTCATGGCCTACACAGGCACCAATACACACATCACACACACACACACACACACACACACACACACACACACACACACACACACACAAAGAGATGCATAAATAAAAATAAATCTTTTTTTAAAATCTAAAAAAGAAAACATAGAAAGATGGCTAATTGTAAAGTGCTTGCCAAGCAAGCATGAGACACGACTTGGAGCCCTACAGTCGATGAAGAAAAACCTGTGTGGTAGCATGCTCTTATAATCCCAATACTGTCCTTCCTGTAGCTTTATTCTGCTCCAGTGGGCAGCTTATTTATGTGTTCTTGACTGAGCTGGGAATAGAATAGAAAAAAATGATGAGGTGCCATTTGTCACCTTGGCCATCAGAGGGCAGCAAGAGGCCACGTATGTGAAGCAGAGCCTCCCGGCTTCCCGGCTCTACTGAGCTCTCTACAGATTCAGTGGAAGAACATGTCTCCACCTTTTATTACAACATCCTGTTTTGTTTTGTTTTGTTTTGTTTTGTTTTGTTTTTTAAGGGGGAAAACCCACCCAGAGTCCCATAAGGGTAAAGTTTCTTCCCTAGAGCCAGACCTAGGGAATCATTAGATCAACAAATGTTAACTGGATATTCAGTAAATCAATTCAGGCCAAGATGTGGTACCTGCCCCACAGGGCTTGCAGTCTGTTGGACTGCAGGGACCAGGAGAAGCAATTGTGGGGAGGACTGCAGAGAAGGGAGGACAGGAAGAAGCTCTGTGCCCAAGCAGCATCCCCCTCAGATCTGAAGATGAAAGACAGCAGGCTTTCAAAGAGCAGCCATGAGAGTTCCAAGAATAATGTCGGGGGGGGGGCAGCTAGCAAGGGTGCTCTTGTCTGACATCAGACAAGGGCAGCAGTTCGGCTGGGTAGAGGCAAGGAAGGAGGCTTGAGAGGCCAGTGACGGGCTAACTGCTGTTTTATCTTCCAGGTCCTGGGAGAGGACACACTGTCATCAAATCCTCACCACAAATTGGAGCTGATAGACTACTAGTAATCCCACTTAAAGCCCCAGAGAGCTGAAACCATTTGGCCAAGGCGAGAGAGCCTGGAAGAGGACTTGAACTTCAGATGGCCTGACTGCAACACCCTGGCTTGTCCTTTCTGTCCCAACATAGGCTAAGACTAGAAGTTCCAGATCCTGCATCAGGCCAGGAGGCTCCTATCTATCTCCTATCTAGCAGGAAAGTCGGCTCCATTGCCTGGGGCAGGGCTTGAGCAGAAGTTAATCACAGGGCAAATGTGGCCTAGGGAGGGTGTTGGTTCTCGGTGTTACTTGCCAACAGTCAGGAGAACTGCCAACCCTGACATTGGTGAGCTTCCCTGTTCAGTGTTCATGGGAGCCAGTGGCTCTCTGGCTCCGGACAGAGCCTTGGAACAGTGGGAATCTGCCCAGTTCCAAGGAAACATATAAAATCCCTTGAAGTGGCTTACATGCCACAGCATAGGTCTAGACTGGGGAGTTGTCCTCTGATTTTGGATGATTGATGAAGGCCTGGGCCTGTAGGGCTGTCACTGACGGCTCAGGCCACTGTGCTGTCACATGCTCTATCACTCCAATGGTCCCACCAGGCCCTCTCCAGGCCTCATGGCACCCCATCCAAATTTTCCTCTTGTGTGACTGGATGACAGAGCTTTGTATTGTTTAGCCAGATTTGGAAGTAGAAAAGTCAAGCTGGTGTCCCTGGTCCCAAGATGGCAGAGTGTATGACCACGGTACATGACCACAGCACTGTGAGCTTCCGCAGCTGCGTGCAGCTCTGGGTAGCAATGGTGAACAGTTCTGTACCCAGAGAACTGCTGTTCCAACACTAACGCTAGAGCTCAGCCTCAGCTCCATTGGTGGAGCCTGGAGGAAACAGGCCACACAGGAGCCGCTCCTGAATGTCACAGAGCTGCCCTCCAGTCACCACGTTGGCCTTGTCTGCAGGCCGAAGCCATTACTATCAATTGGTAGGCGCCTTCTTGCACAGCACTGGTGCAGGCGGCTGGGTGCTGGCTCTGGGTCAGTCTGTCTGCTAGTTCTTCTTGGTTTGCTGTTCTCCGCTTTGGGACTTGGAACAAGTCATCAGAGCTCAGGACCCCACTTCGCTAAGATGCAGTAGGGGACAGTGCTTCCTTATCCTCACACAGCCTTCATCACACAACCTTGCCTCCTCATCCTCCCATCCTCCCCATCCTCCTCATCCTCCCATCCTCCCCATCCTCCCCATCCTTGTCCTCCCCATCCTCCCCATCCTCCTCATCATCCCCATCCTCCTCATCCTCCCATCCTCCCCATCCTCCCCATCCTTGTCCTCCCCATCCTCCCCATCCTCCTCATCAACCCCATCCTCCTCATCCTCCCCATCCTCCCCATCCTCCNTAAGAGTCTATCCAGAGAGCTGGCAAGAGTCTGTGTTTCCCTCCTGGGAAGGGTTAGAAATTCACCTCCCCTGGAGAGAAACTGATTGGAGTCTGGAAACTGTCAGTGCCAGTTAGGGGCACTGTGTAGCGAAGTTTAGGGCGTGAGGTCTTACTGGGGGAAGTCTGTACTTAGTTGGGGGGGGACAATAAACTCTTCCTTCTATTTAAGTTGCCTCAGTAGCAGAGCAGTCAGGTCAGCCCCTTCAGAGAACATCAGCAGATAGAGAATGACTGCTCACAGAGCCAGGGGGTCAGCCATGTGCTGGCTCCAGTCTACCATGTAGGGGCCAGTGCAGGCAATGCCCTTGGCTGCAGACTGAGCCCACACTAATGAGTTTATATTGAAAGAGAATTGTTAGTGTTTAGAAACTTTGGGGGCTTAGTGGTATCTAGACCCAAGATTGCACTGGAACTTGAGTTAGTGAGGTCTTTCATGTGTCCAAGTCTGGCAGAACCGTCCTTCTTAGAGGGTTCCTCTGCATTTGACTTCTCTCCGTGCTTCTCTATTGCTGTGACAGACTACACAGCAGGAACAGCTTCCTGGTGGGAAGGCCTGTTTTGGCTCACAGTTTCAGTATATTACTCACCGTTGCAGCTGGCTTGGCTCCATCTGGTGGTAGGAGCCTGCAAGCTAGGCTTGTTCATGTCTGGGTGCTTCAAGTAACAAAGAGCTCTAGACCAGAATCAGAAGCTTCTGTAACCTTCGAAGGCTCACAGTAGAGTCTCCATCCTCCAGCTAAGGCCTATGTCTCATAAACTTCCAGAACCTTCCCAAACAGCACTACCAGCAGGAGACCAAGCTTTGTCAAGCCTGGGAGACTGTAGGGGACATTTTCAGCACAAAGCATACGGGTCTGACTTGTACTGATCTGCCCAGTTTCCAGCAATCAAGCCCTGAACATGAGCAAGGGATTGGTGAAAACCAGGCCAGGGGTTCACTCAGCTGAAGGGAGTTGGGGGGTGGGGAGCTGCTTCAGTATTCTCATTTCTGTAATGCAAGAAGTTGCCTGGAAAGGACCCAGGAGGGTGTAATGGAGACACCTGTACACTAATGTTCCATTCTGCAGACAGGAAGCAGGGATTTGTCTCTCGGAAGTGCATCCCATCCTTATTGTGACGCTCTTGGGCTCATTTCCTTGTTTTTTCCTTAGTGTCTGTGAAGGTTAGTTTTAACTGTTAACTTGACACAATGCAGAATCACTTGGCAAAAGAGCCTTAATAAGGGTTTGTCTAAAGCAAGTCAGCCTGTGGGTCTGTCTGTGGAGATTATCTTGATTAACATTAAGTGGTGTGGGAAAACCTGCCCACTGCAGGTGGCACGGTTCCCCGCGCAGGGGATTTTGTACAAGGGTAGCGAGGAATCCTGTACAAGGGTAGCGAGGAAGCTAAGCACGAGTAGACATACATGTGTTCGTTTTCTCTTGACTGCGGCTGTGACCAGCTACTTCACATTCCTGACTTGACCTCCCTGCTATGAGGGACTTCAACCTGGAGTTATGAGCTAAAAAATCGACCCTTTATTCTTGAGTTGCTTTATGTCAAGGTATTCGTTAGAGGGACAGAAATGCAAAATAGGACAGTATATAAAGACCTAGGTAAAGAAGAGAAAGGAAGAAAAGTCAAGAAGAAAAACAACCTCAATATAACAAATATGAGGTGTTCAAGGTCATTCCTACTTCACAGGGTCTCAGTAGTTCCCCCATCTATTTTCCACGCTCCCCTATTAAGCCCCCATCTACACTAGGACTTTGAGGCTCTCTTGACTTCTCTGACGCCATTTTTATCTGCTGCATGGGGCTCCCCTGGATCTTTTTTTTTTTGTGATGTTTCCCTTTGTGTCCATCACTGCAGCTCCCTATCTCTCTAACAGCAAGACTGACCTCCCCTATAAGATCTCATTCAGTTGCTTTTCAGTCCATCTACAGGATCGTTTCCTGTGGTGTCTGAGGCTCTGCTTGGTCTTCTAACTCCAGCCCCCTAAAAGCTTCAACACAGGACCCATTTCCCTGTTGCCACCAATAGCCTTCAGAGTGGGAAAGATTGCGCATTCATTCCCGACGCTTCCTCATTCTACTCTCCAAGGCCAACAGGATTTTTGTCTAATCATCCTGGTGAGTTCTTAATCTGTTTAGAGTCTGTCATGAATCTGCTTGGCAGAAAATTCTGCCTGCTGCCTGCTCCTCAGTCTTCTCATGCATGGAGGAAAGACCCAGAGTCAGTGCAGCATTGAGACACATGAACAGCAATGTCTCTGATCAATCATGACTCGAAGAAAGGGCAGATTAAGACATCCCAAGTGATGAGAAACTCCCGGATATGCCCTTCTGTGAATTGAGAGAGGATTTAAATCAACCAGATGCTTCAAGCAAGCATACCATCTCAGCATTGGGAAAGGACCATGTAGCTGGAGCTCTGAACCCCCCTTTCCTCCATGGCAACAGAACCCTGGTTTTGTATATCCATGTACAATGCCAAGCTCCTTCATCCCAGTGATGTCTAGTTGTTTCATCCAAATTGAAGCAAGCATTTCTCCCTGAACAGAGGAGAAAGGCTGATAAGACACCAGAATCTGAACAACAAGAGCACAAGAAGCTCATAAACTTTCAGGCCTAGCCTCTTCTCCGGACCAAGCCTCAGGGATCTTTGCAGAGTAGGGGAGGCAAAGGTTATAAGAGAGAGGTGTGTGATGAGTACAGAAAACCATGTATTCTGGCACAACAGGGCAGTTGCACATATGAGTCCACAGCACTGTGACTGCACGAGATCTGCGCAAGGCCAAGCCAGACAGAAATCCAGTATAGGGAGGTGGGCAAGAAACCCCGGGCTAGCTGAGGAACACCTGGGCAAGTGATAGCTTCTGGGAAAGGAATAGTCAGTTTCCTTGAAGGATGTGAAGGCAGGTAGGTCGACCAGGTTCCTGAGTATGAACTCATACCCATGAGAATTTGGGGACTAGAAATTAAACTTACAGGCCTTACAAAATGATAGAGGACATGAGAAGGTAGGGATGGGGAAGAGGCTCTGAAAATGACCAAAATACAAAGAAGTATGACTCCTCAAAAGAACAATAAAAGTATGATTTAAAAGCTTGTAAGGCTAGAGAGATGGCTCACAGACTAAGAACAGGTTGCTCTTGACGAGGACCCCAGGTTAGATTCCCAGTACCCCCATGATGGCTAACAAACTGTCTTAACGCCAGTTCCAGGGGATCTGATGCCCTTTCTGACCTCCACGGGCACTGCAGGACAATGGGTCCACCACTTTTACCTACCACACAGCAATACATTCATACACATAAAATAAAACCAGTAAATTTAAAAAAAAATTTTCAGACTAGGAACTCAGACCCATTCTGAAGGACTCATGATGCGCCCCTCGAACGCCCACAAGGTTATATAAGCAATAAACAATTGCTGGGAGAGAGCAACTATCTGGAAGCAGGAAGCTCAGGGGTGGAACTTTCCTGAAGCATCCCTAGGATTTTCAGTGATGCGGCTGTCTTTGAGCTGGCCATGCTCCTATAAGTCACCCCTCACTCCTGCTCCTAAAAGCAACCCCTGTAAACCCCTCAGCTCACCAGGCTACACTTGGATGGAATTATGCCTTTGGCCTGTCATTGGTCTGCTATTTGGTACAAAGAGATGCTTGCTCACCTCTCTCCACAAAAAGCCACAAAGCACCTAATCCTGCAGGGACATTCCTATGAGATTACTAGCTATCTTTATTAAAAATTATGACGTTAGTTTAATATTTTATTTTATTTTTATTTTATTGTCCCCCGTATGACTGAATTGGCCTGCATGTATATAAGGGCACCATGTCCTGCAATGCTTGTGGAAGTTATAAGAGGACATCAGATCTCCTGGAACTACAGTTCTGGATGTACTCTAGCTGCCATGTTGGGTGTTGGAAATTGAACCCCAGTCCTCTGCAAGAGCAACCAGTGCCCTAACTGCTGGGCCATCTCTCCAAGCCCAAATTACTAGCTATTGGTAAGTCAAGGATCGGCAAGCTTTTTCTGTTAAGGGTCAGATCATGAATATAGTTGGCTCTGAAAAGCCCACAGTTTGGGGCTTTGTTTCAGCCACTGGTGTTGCCAGGAGAAAATAGCCACAGACGATATATAAGCAAATGTGTGGGCCCTGATTCAAACAAGCTTTGATGATAAATCCTGAAATTTAATTTTAAATGATTTTCCACACAGATCATGAGATACATCCATTTTTTTTTTCTTGTTTTCCACTATTTAAACTTTAAGGGGCTGAAGCAATGGCTCCGGGATAAGATTGCTTCCTGCTCTTCCAGAGGACCTGAGCCTGGCTCCCCAACATTCACTTGGAGGCGTCCAACCACATGTAACTCCAAGACCAGGGGATCTGGCCTCCTTCATGGCCTACACAGAACCCATACACACACATCACACCCCACACACACACCACACACACACACACCACACACACACACCACACAAACGAGCTGTCATACATTAAAAATAAATCTTTTTTTAAAATCTAAAAAAGAAAACATAGACAGATGGCTTAATTGTAAATGCTTGCCAAGCAAGCATGAGGACACGACTTGGAGCCCTACAGTCGATGAAGAAAAACCTGTGTGGTAGCATGCTCTTATAATCCCAATACTGTCCTTCCTGTAGCTTTATTCTGCTCCAGTGGGCAGCTTATTTATGTGTTCTTGACTGAGCTGGGAATAGAATAGAAAAAAATGATGAGGTGCCATTTGTCACCTTGGCCATCAGAGGGCAGCAAGAGGCCACGTATGTGAAGCAGAGCCTCCCGGCTTCCCGGCTCTACTGAGCTCTCTACAGATTCAGTGGAAGAACATGTCTCCACCTTTTATTAAACAATCCTGTTTGGTTTGTTTGTTTTGTTTTGTTTTGTTTTTTAAGGGGGAAAACCCACCCAGAGTCCCATAAGGGTAAAGTTTCTTCCCTAGAGCCAGACCTAGGGAATCATTAGATCAACAAATGTTAACTGGATATTCAGTAAATCAATTCAGGCCAAGATGTGGTACCTGCCCCACAGGGCTTGCAGTCTGTTGGACTGCAGGGACCAGGAGAAGCAATTGTGGGGAGGACTGCAGAGAAGGGAGGACAGGAAGAAGCTCTGTGCCCAAGCAGCATCCCCCTCAGATCTGAAGATGAAAGACAGCAGGCTTTCAAAGAGCAGCCATGAGAGTTCCAAGAATAATGTCGGGGGGGGGGCAGCTAGCAAGGGTGCTCTTGTCTGACATCAGACAAGGGCAGCAGTTCGGCTGGGTAGAGGCAAGGAAGGAGGCTTGAGAGGCCAGTGACGGGCTAACTGCTGTTTTATCTTCCAGGTCCTGGGAGAGGACACACTGTCATCAAATCCTCACCACAAATTGGAGCTGATAGACTACTAGTAATCCCACTTAAAGCCCCAGAGAGCTGAAACCATTTGGCCAAGGCGAGAGAGCCTGGAAGAGGACTTGAACTTCAGATGGCCTGACTGCAACACCCTGGCTTGTCCTTTCTGTCCCAACATAGGCTAAGACTAGAAGTTCCAGATCCTGCATCAGGCCAGGAGGCTCCTATCTATCTCCTATCTAGCAGGAAAGTCGGCTCCATTGCCTGGGGCAGGGCTTGAGCAGAAGTTAATCACAGGGCAAATGTGGCCTAGGGAGGGTGTTGGTTCTCGGTGTTACTTGCCAACAGTCAGGAGAACTGCCAACCCTGACATTGGTGAGCTTCCCTGTTCAGTGTTCATGGGAGCCAGTGGCTCTCTGGCTCCGGACAGAGCCTTGGAACAGTGGGAATCTGCCCAGTTCCAAGGAAACATATAAAATCCCTTGAAGTGGCTTACATGCCACAGCATAGGTCTAGACTGGGGAGTTGTCCTCTGATTTTGGATGATTGATGAAGGCCTGGGCCTGTAGGGCTGTCACTGACGGCTCAGGCCACTGTGCTGTCACATGCTCTATCACTCCAATGGTCCCACCAGGCCCTCTCCAGGCCTCATGGCACCCCATCCAAATTTTCCTCTTGTGTGACTGGATGACAGAGCTTTGTATTGTTTAGCCAGATTTGGAAGTAGAAAAGTCAAGCTGGTGTCCCTGGTCCCAAGATGGCAGAGTGTATGACACGGTTACATGGAAAACGACTGTGGATTCAGAAGATGAGTGAAAGATATGGTAGAAATGGTGAAAAAAGTTATGTAAAACGAGAAATGATGCTTAAAAAATAAAAAAAAGATAGAGAACATAAATAGATAAATTCTGGGGTTGTGGGGGTGGAGGTGGGGTGCGGGGGGGTTTGTGCGATGGGGGGGGTGGGGTGGTGGGTGTTTGGGGGGGTTTGGGGGTGGTGCGGGGTGGTGGGGGGTTTGTGTGTTTTTGGGGGGTTGTGGTTGTGGGGGGGGTGTGTTGGGTGGGGGGGGGGTGGGGTGGGTGTTGTTGGGTGGGTGTCGTGTGGTGGTTTTTTTGTTTGGTGGGTGGGTGGGGCTTGGTGGGGGTGTTGGTGTGGTGGTGGGGTTTTTTTGGCGTGGTGGGATTGGTGGTGTTGGGGGGTGGGGGGTGTGTTGGCGGTTTGTGGTTCGGGGTTTGGTGGGTTGGGGCGGTGTGTTGGTTGTTTGGTGGTGTGGGGGTGTGTTGGTTTTGTGGGTGGGTGTGGGCGTTGTTTTGTGTCGTTTGGTGGGGTTGTTGGTTGGGTGTGGCTGGGTGTGGTGGCTGGGGTGGGGTTTGGTTTGTTTGGGGTGGTCCGCGTGGCGTCGTGGGGTGGGGGTTTTTTGTGCGTGTTGGGCGGTTGTAGGGGTGGTTGGGGGGGTGGTCGGGGGGTTGTGGGTGTGTGGGGGTTGGTGGTGGGTGGGTTTTGTGGTGGTGGTGTGGGGTGTGGTATGGTGTGTGCGGTGTTTGGTGGGGGGGGTGGTTGGTGGGGTTGGGGGGGTTTGGGGTTTTGGGTTGTGGGGGTTTGGGTTGGGGGGGGGGTGGTCTGTTTGTTGGGTGGGGTGGGGGGGTGTGCTTTGCGGGTGGTGTGGTGTGGGGTGGGGTGGGTTGGGGGGGTTTTGGGTGTTGTTGTGTGGGGGTGGTTGGTTGGGGGTGGGGGTGGGTGGCTGGTGCGTTGGTTGTGCTTAGTTGTGGTTTGAGGGGGTGATGGTTGTGTTGTGGGCGGGTGTGTGTTGCGCTGTTGCTGTGGGTGTGGGGCTGGGGCGGGGTTGGGGGGGGGGTGTTGGGGGTTTTTTTTTTTTTTTTTTTTTTTTTTTTTTTTGTGTGTGTGTGTGTTGGTTGGGTGGGGGGTGGTGTGGGTTTTGGTGTTTGGGGTGTTTTTTTGGCTGTTGTTGGGGGGGGGGGTTGTTGTGGTTTTTTTTTTTTTTTTTTTTTTTTTTTTTTTTTTTTTTTTTTTTTTTTGGGGGGTGTGGGGGTGGTTGGGGGGGTGGGGTTGGTTTTTTTTGTGGGGGGAGTGTGGGGTTGGTGGGTGTGTGTGGGGGGGGTGTGGTGGGGGTGGGGGTTGGGGGGTTTGGGGGGGGTTTGGGTCGGGTGTTGGGTGTTGGGGGGTTGGTTGGGTGGGGGGGTGGGGGGGTTGGGTTGGGGGGGTGTGGGTGGGGGTTGTTTTTGGGTGTGGTTGGGGTGTTGTGGTGTGGTTGGGGGGGGGCGGGTGTTGGGGGTGGGTTGGTTTGGGGGCTGTGTTTGTGGTGGTGTGGGGGCCGTGGTGATCTACGGTTGTGGTGGGGGGTGGGTGGTTGTGGTGGGGGTGGGTTGGGTGGGTGTGTGTGGGGGTGGTTGGGGGGTGTGTGTGTGTTGGTTGGTGGTGCGGTGAGTGGTGGGGTTTGTGGGGGCGTTTTTGGGGTTGGTGGGGTGGGTTGGGTTGGTTGGGGGGGTGTTTTGTGGGGGGGTGTGGGGTTGGGTTGGGTTTGGGGGGGTTGGTGGGTGTGGGTGTGGGGTGGGTTTGTTGGTGTTGTGGGGCGGTGGGGGGGGCTGTGGGGGGAGGGGTTGGTTGTTTTGTGGTTTGGGTGGGGTTTTGGGTTGGTTGGTGGTGGGTGGGGTGGTTGGGTGGGGGGGTGGTTGTTGTGGGGTTTGTTGGTGTGGGGTGCTTTTGGTTGTGGGGGGGGTGGGGGGCGTTGGGGGTGGGGGGGTGGGTTTTGGGGGGTTTTTTTTTTTTTTTTTTTTTTGTTTGTTTGGGGTTTGTTTTGTGTGGTGTGTTTAGTTGTGGTGTGGTGTTGGGGTGTGGGGTGGGGGGGGTGGGGGTGTTGGGTTGGCGGGGTGGTTGGGTGGGGGGTTGGGAGTGGGGGTGGGGGGTTGGGGGGGTGGGGGGGGGGGTGGGAGGTTGTTGGTGGGGTGGTGGTGGGGTGGGTTCGGGGTGTTGGGGGAGGTGTGGGTGTGGTGGGGTTGTGGGTGGTGGGGGGTGGTGGGTGGTTGGGGGGGTTTGCTGTTTGTGGGGTTTTGGTGTGGGTTTGTTTGTGGGGGTGGTGGTGTTTGGGGTGGGTGGGGTGGGTGGTTGTTGGGGGGGGTTGTGGGGGGGTTGTGTTGGGGTGGGTGGTGGGGGGGTGGGGGGGTGTTATTGTGTGGTGGCTTGGGGTGAGTGTGGACGTTGTGTGTGGTTTGGGGTGGTGGTGGGGTTTTGTGTTTGTTTTTTTTTTTTTTTTTTTTTTTTTTTTTGGGGGGGGTTGGTTGGTTGGTGGGTGGTTGGTTGGTTTTTTTTTTTTTTTTTTTTTTTTGTGTGTGGGGGTGGGTGGGGCGGTGTTG
Organism: Rhizomys pruinosus; assembly: GCA_009823505.1. Taxonomy (NCBI): domain Eukaryota; kingdom Metazoa; phylum Chordata; class Mammalia; order Rodentia; family Spalacidae; genus Rhizomys; species Rhizomys pruinosus. Next base: position 124,207 of record VZQC01015026.1, on the reverse strand, counting down.
CTGCTGTGTGGTTGTTTGGGGGGGTGGCGTGGTTGGTTTTGTTTGGGTGTTTTTGTGGGGGGGGGGTGTTTGGGTGGTGGTGTTGGGCGGGGGGGGGGGGTTGGGGGGTTTGGGTTGCTGGTTGGGTTGGGCTTGGGTGGTGGGGGGGGTGTGGGGGTCGTTTTGTGAGTGGGGGGTTGTGGGTTGGTGGGTGGGGGGTTTGGGCTTTGTTTTTTGGTTGGGGGGGGTTGGGGGGTGCGGGGTGGGGGGGTGTTTGGGGTCGGGTGGTGGGGGTGTGGTTTGGGTTGTGGGGGGTTGTGTCTGGTCTGGTTAGTTGGGGTTGGGGGTGGTGGTGGGTGGGTGTGGGTGGGGTTTGGGGGGGTTGGGGTGGTTTGGGTTTTAGTTGGTGGGGGTTGGGTGTTGGTGTGTGTCTGGGTTGGGGGGTTGGTTGTGGGTGCTCGGTCGGGTGTGCGGGTGGGTGCTTGTCGTTGGGGGGTGGGTGTGGCTGTGGGGGTGTGGTGTGGTTGTGTGTGTGAGGGGGGGGGGTGGTGGGTTTGGGGGGGGGTGTGTGCTGGGGGGTGTGTTGGTGGCGTATGGGTTGGGGTTGGTTGTTTGGGGTTGGGGTGGGTGTGTGTGTGTTGCGTTTGGGGTTGGGTTTCTTGGTGGGGGGTTGTTGTGGGGGTGTTTGTGTGCGGGTTGGGGTTGGTGGGGTGTGTGGTGGTTGGGTGCCGGGTGGGGGGTGCGGGGGGTGTGGGGTTTGTGGGTGTGGGGGGGGGTTTGTTGGGGTGTGTGTTTGTTTGGGTTTGGGTTGGGTGCGGTGGGGGGGGTGTGGGGGGGGGGGGGGGTGGTTGGTGGGGGGTGGGTGTGTGTGGTTGTTTTTGGGTTCTGTTTTGGGGGGGTCGGGGTGGTTTGGTTGGGTGTGGGGTTGGGGTTGGCTGTGGGGGTGTGGGGTTGTGGGGGTTGGGTGGTGTTGGGGGGTGGTGGTTGTGGTGGATTGTGGCGGTGTTGGGGGTTTGTGTGGGTGGGGGGTGGTGGGTTGGGTGGGTGTGTGTGGGTTGGGTGCTTGGGGTGGTTTGTTGGGTTGTGGTGTGGTGTTGGGGTTTTGTTGGGGGGTTGGGTCGTGGTGTGTGGTGGGGTGCGGGGGGTGTGGTCGTTGGGGTTGTGTGTTGGGGGGGGGTGTTGGTTGGTTGGTTTTGGTGGTGTGGGGGTGTGCGGGGGTGGGGTGTGGTGTTGTGTCGGTGTTGTGGTTCGGTTGGTTTTGCGGTGTGTGGTTTCGGGGGGGCGGGTTGTGGGGGTGGGGGGGTTTGGTGTGGGGGTGGGGGGTGGGTGGGGGGGTCGGTGTTGGGGTGGTGCGTTGGGTGTGGTTGTTTGTTGGTCCGCGTGGGGGTTGGGGGGGTGGTTTGGGCGCGGGTTTTTTGGGTGGGGTGGGTTGGGGGTGGTTGTTTGCGGGGGTTGGGGGGTGGTGGTGTGGGGGGTTGTTCGGGGGGCGGCGGGTGGCGGATGGGTGGGGTTGGGTGGGGTTTGGGGGGTGGTTGGTTGTTGGTGTTGGTGGGGGTGGTGTTTTGGGGGGGGAGGGGGTGTTTGGGTGTGTGCGGGGGTGGGTGTGGGTGTGGTGGGTGCTCGGTCGGGGTGATCTCTTGTTGTGCTGTGTGTGGGTGTGGGTGGGGTTGGTTGGGTGGGGTGTGGTAGGTGTGGGGGTGTGTTGGGTTGGGGTTGGGGGGGTGGGGGGGGTGGTGGTGTGTTGTGTTGGGTGGGGTGTGCTTTTGCTGGGTGTGGGGTCGGTGGTGGGTGGGGTGGCTTTTGGGTGGGGGGGGGTGCGGTGGGGTGGTTGGTGGTTTGGGGGGGGGTTGTGTTGGGGGGGTTGTGTGTGGTGTGGGTGTGGTGGTGGGGTGGGTGGGGGGGGCGGGGGGGGTGGTGGGTTTGGTGTGTTGTGGGTGGTGGTGGTGTGGTTGGTGGGGGGTTGTGGTGGGGGGGGTGTGTTGGGTGGGGCTGGGGGTGGGGGGGGTGTGGTTGTGTGGGGGGGGGGGGTGGTGTGCGCTGGGCGTCGTGTTGCTGGGGTTGGTTGGGTTTGGTGGGTTTTGGGTTTGTGTGGGGGCGGTTGGGGGGGTGGGGTGCGTGTGTGTGGGTGGTTTTGTGGGTTTTGGTGGGTTGGGGGTTGGGGGGTGGGGTGTCTTGTGGAGCGGGGTGTCGTGTGGGTTTTGTGGGTGGTGGTGGGGGGGTGGGTGGGGTGTGGGTGTGTGGGGGGTTTTGTGGTGGTGGGTTGGTGGGTTGTGTGTGGGTTGTTGGAGGGGGTGGGGGGTGGGTGGCGCGGGGTTGGGGTGGGTGTTGGGGGGGGTCGGGGTTGTGCGTTGGGTTGGGGTTGTTGTTGGTGGTGTTGGTGGTGGGTGTGTGGGTGTGGGGTGGTTGGGGGGTGGTGTTGGTTTGGGGTGGGGGTGGTGGTGTTTGTGGGTGTGGGTGTTGGGGTGGTTGTGTGGGGGTGTGGTGTGGGTGGGGGGGGGTGTTGTGGTGGGGTGTGGGTGGGTTTGGGGGGTGGGTGTGGGGGGTTGGGGGTGTTGGTGGGGGTTTGGGTGGGGGGGGGGGGTGGGGGGGTTGGTGGGGGGGGGCGGTGTGTTGGGGTGGTGGTGGTGGCGGTTGGGTGGGGTTGGTTGGTTGGTGGGGATGGGGGGTGTGGCGGGGTGGGGTGGTTGGGTGGTGGGTTGGGGTGGGTGTGGTGTTGTGGGTTGGTGGGGTGTGTGCGGGTGGCGGGGTGTTTGGGGGGCGTGTGTTGTGGGGGTGTGGTGGTGGGTGGTGTGGGGGGTTTGTTTTGTGGTGGGGGGGGGGTTGTGTGGGGGGTGGGGTGGTTTGGGGGGGGTGGGGGTGGTTGGTGTGGGTGGGGGGTGTGGGTGGTCTGTGGGTGGGTGTGGGGGTGTTTGTGCGGGTGGGGGGGGTGTTGGTGTGTGGGGGTTTGGTCTTTGGGGGGGTTTGGGTGTTGGGGGGCGCTTGTGGTGGGGGGTGGTGGGTGCGTGTTGGTGGGGCGGGTGGGGGTGGGTGTTGGGGTGGTGGGGGGGGGGTTTTTTTTTTTTTTTTTTTTTTTTTTTTTTTTTTTGGGGTTGGGGGTGGTGGGTTGGGTTGGGGGGGGGGGGGTTTGGTGTGTGTCTTTTGTACAGGCTTGGCGTGTCATTGGTTTTCGCGCCTGTGGGGTGGGGGGTGTGGTTTATGGTGGTTGGGTGTGGGGTGTGTTTTGGTTCGGGTGGGGTCGTGGGTGTTTGTGGGTGGGCTGGGTGGCGTATTTGTTTTGTTGTGGTTTCAGCAGAGGGTGTGTTTACGGGGTGGTGTGTGGAATGCTTGTTTGTTGGCGGGTGTTGGGGCTAGTCTATGTGTGCGGTTTTTTCTGTTATAGTTGATGGGGTGGGTTAGGTTGGGTCTGTGGGGGCGCGATGTGTGCTCGTGGTTGGGGGCGTGTTGTGGCTGTTGGGGGGGTGTAGTGTGGTTGGGTAGCGCGTTGGTAAATGCGGGTTGCGTGGGATCGCGCGCGGGGTTTGGGTTGGTGTTGTTGGCGAGTAGTGGGGTATGCTGCTTTGGGCTGTTGCCAGTTGGCGGCTGTGTTGCTCGCGGGGTAGTGGAACGTTGTGTTGATATTGGGCGCTTCGGTGTTTGGCTGGTGCTTTTTTGTGGGGGTTTGGGTTTTTTGCGCTTTCCTCGTAAGTTGAGGTGGGCATTTTGGGGTTTGGTTGTACTGGGTGCGGTTTTGATGAGCGTTGGTAGGGTTGGGGGGGGGTGGTTGGGGGGTGTGGTTTGTGAGCTGCTGGCGGTAGGAGTGGTTGGTGTTGCGGGATTGTGGGTTAGTTAGTGTTGGGGAGGGTTATCCGGGTAGGTTTTTCGAGGGCGCGGTGTTGTGTGAGGGTCGGATTGTGCGTGTGGCTTGGGTCGGGGGGTGCTGGTGGTGTGTGTAAGGGTCGGGGGGCGCGGGGTGTCTTAGAGTCGCGCGGCGGTTCGGGAGATAGGTGCGGGTGTCGGAGCGGTGGGGCGTTTGGGGCGGCGGTCGCGGTCTTTCGAGCGAGCGGCGGCTGCCAGGGGGAGTATGCGGGATTGTCATGTGGGTGTGTTTTGTGGGTGTGGGATTAGCGGCACGCGGGGGGAGGTGTCCGTGGTGGGAGTGGTGTGTGGTGGACGCGGGGCGCTGCGCCGACTTGTCGGTGTTTTGGTGTGAGTGTTTTGCTCGGACGTTTGGAGTTGAGGAGAGAATTTGACGGGTGTTTTCGGGGGTGTTGCGCTTGGGGTGGTGTAGGGTGGTGAGGTCCTTGTGTGTGGGGGGCGGGGGGCGGCGTGGGTCCGGGTTGGTAGATACTGACGTTTTTGCTTTTGGCTGTGTGGGTGTTATGTTGTTTGTGTGATTTTTGTTTTGAGGTGGGGTTTTTTTGTGGGTTTACTGTAGGTTGGGGTTCCTTTGTTTTAGTTTTGTGGGGGTTGTTTGGGATGGTTGTGGTGCTGCGGCTAGTTGTTTGTGGGGGTTGGGCGCTTTGTTTTGCGGCTGCTTGTGTCGGGGGTATGGGGTTTACTGATTGTGTGTGGGTGTGTCGGTGCTATTGGGGTTTTTCCGCCGTATTTTTCCTTAAAGAGGTTATGTGTGTCTGTTGTGTGTTCGATGGTTGTGGCGTGCGTGTGGTGTGTTGGCCATGTGTTGTGCGCTGTGGTGGTGGTGTTTCGTGTGGGGGTGGCGTGTTTGTTGGAGTTGTAGGTTTTCCGGTGGGTTGTGAGTTTAGTTTGTTTGTGGTGGATGGTGATGTGTGTTGGGGTGTGTGTTCTGGGTTGGTGGTGTCGTGAGGTATGTTTGGATGGGGTCGGTTAGAGGTTGTGTTGTCTGGCGAGCGTTCGGGTTTCTTGATTTGTGGCTGTTGTAGGGGTTGTCGTCGGTCGTTGGGAGTTTGGTGGGACGCTGGGTGGAGTGGTGAGACTTATTTGCGAGGGTTGGGGGGGCTTAGCGCAAGATGTTGGGTGTGTTTGTGTACGCAGCGGTGCGGTGGCACGCCGGGTCTGAGGTGCGTGTTTTTCTTGTGGTACGTGCTTTCGCGTGTTTGCTAGCGTGGTGGATTTTTTTGGGGTTTTTTTTTTTTTTTTTTTTTTTTTTTTTTGTGTTTGTGTGTGTGTTGGGTGGGTGGGGGTTGTGGTTGTGGGTTTTTTGTTGATTGTGTGTGTGGGGTGTGCGGGTTCAGGTGGTGTGGGGTGGGGGGTGGTTTGGTGTTTTTGGTAGTGTGGGAGGTGGTTTTCGGGGAATTTGGTTGTCTTTGGCGCGTGGGGTGTGTGGGGGTGTGTTTGGGTGTGTTTGTTGTTGGGTGGGGTTTTTTTTGTTTTTGTTGTTGTGGTGTTGTTGTGGTGGTGTGGTGGTGGGTGGTAGGTTATTTGTGTGGTGTGTGTGGTTGGGTGTGTGTGTCTGTGGTGTTGTGGGTATGTCGTGTGTGGGGGGGTGTTTGGTTTTGTTTGGGTGTTTGGCGTGAGATGTCGTGTTTGCTTGTTGATTGGTGTGGTTTAGTTGGGCTTGGGTTGGGTCTTGGTTGTGGCGCTACTGTCGTGTTTGTGTGTGCTTTGCGTCGTGGAGTGTTGGTGCGCGGTGTGCGCGGGTTGGGGTGGGGGTGTTGGGGTAGTGCTTAGTTCATGGGGGCTCGTTGAGATTTTGGTGTTCTGCGGATTAGCCACGGGTGGTGGTGGGGAGTAGAGAGGCTGGTGTTCTGGTGTGGAGTTGGGTGGTGTGTTGGTGTGGCGCAGCGGGGTTGGGTTTAATGTTGGGGTTGGTTCCGTATGATGGGTTGAGGGATATGCGGGTGGTTGTTGTGGGCTGGGGTTATTGTGAGATTGGTGCTGTCGGGTGAGTTGGGTTTGTGGTGGTGTGGTGTTGTGGTGTGGAGGGGGGGGTTGCGCGGTTGTTGGTGGTGTTGGTGGTGGGGTGGGGGGGTGTTTATTGGTGTTCGTTGTTTAACCGATTTGTGGTTTCGCTTCGGTCTTTTTCCGGGGGGCTGTGGTGGATTGGTTTGTGCGGGGTGCGTAGGTGCTGTGGGTGTGTGACTTACGCTTTTTCTTTTTGAGTGGGGGTGTCAGTGAGGGGGGGATAATTGGGGCGGGGGGGGGGGGGGTGGGTTGGGAGCCGTGGCCGGGCTTGTGTGCAGTTGTGAGGGGGTGGTCGGGCGCTTTTCTGCTATGGGTGTGGGCTTGGTGTTTGACCTTTGCGCTCTGTTAGAGGGGATAGAAGCTGTTTGTTTTGTGGTCGCGGTTGTTTGGCTGGTGTGTTTCTTTGGGCTGGTATTGTTGGTGTTCTTGTGGGTTGTATTGATATGTGGGCGCGTGTTTGTGGGTGTACTATTAGTTGTTCCGCTGTGCCTTTGTTGCTATGTGGTGTGAGTGTTTTTGGAGGACCTAGGTTGTTTTTTTTGGAGTTGCGGGCCGCGGGCGTTTCTGAGGTGGTGGGGCGCCTGGGGGTCGGGGCGGTGTGTGTCTGTGTTGGGGCGTTTCAGCGCGGTTAGAGGGTTGTCCGCGCTGGGCTGTGGTGTAGGGGGACCGTTGTTTGTTTGTTGTTTTGGTTCATTTGTTCAGGGGGGGTGTGGGGTTTGTTTGTTGTGGGTCTGTTGGCTGTCGGGGTGTCGTGTGTTTTTTGGCTTTGTTTTGTGCTGACAGGTTTTTGTGTGTGTGCCTTGTGTGTCTTCTGCGCGCTCCTGCGTTCAGTCTTGCGCGCCGTTGGGGGGGGGGGTCGTGTGTGTGTGTGTGTTCGGGTTGGGATGGCGGGTGGGGGGGGTTTGTGGGGGGGGATTTCTGTTTTCTGCTCCGTGGTCTGTGATGCCGCGTGGGGGTTGGTGTTGGCCCGCCTCGCGTGGATGGTTGGCGTTGTTGTTGCTTGGGGTGTGGTGTCCGCGGGGTTTTGTGGTTGGTGGTGTGGCGTGGGTGGTGGTTTGGGTGGGGGGTTGGGCGGGGGGGCCCGTAAGTGGGTGGGTGGTGGGTGGTTGGGTTGGGGGTTCGGTGGGTGGCCGGTGTGCGCTATGTGTTCCGGGTTTCCGTGCGGCGCGGGGTGTGTTGTGTGGGGTTGGCTCTGGGTGGGGGGGTCGGGGGGCGTGTGCTGGGTTTGTTGTTGGTGGTTCTTGGTGGTGGGGTGGTGTTTGTTGTGTGTGTGTTGCCTGTGTTGGTGGTTCTTGGGTTTTTGTTTGTGGTGCCGGGGGTGTTGGGGGTGTGTCTGGTGGGTTGGGTCTTGGTGGCTGGGCGGGTGCAGCGGCCGTCGGTTGTTTGGTGTTGTTTTGGGGTGTTGTGTGTGTGTGGCGGGGGGTGTGTGGGGGTTCTTCGTTTGGGGTGTGTTTTTTTGTTTATTCTTGTTGTGCGTGGCGTCGGGTGTGTTTTTTGGTTGTAGCTGCTTGTGGTGTCTTGTTTTGGCGGTGCGGGCGTCTGGTTGTTGTGTTGTGCGTTCGCCGGGTGGGCTTGTTTTTGGTGTTGGGGTGGGGGGTTGTTTGGTTTGTGCGTGTGGGGGGGGGTTGTCTGTGGGGGGGGGGCTGGTTGTTGTGGTGCTGCTGTTCCTGCCGTTTCTCGCTGTTCTTTTGGCTGTTCGGGCTTGTCTGGGGGCCTTTTGTTGTGGTTCGTTGCCGTCTGTTGTTTGCGGTTCTTTTCGCGGCCCTTTTTTTCGTGGTCGGTTGTGCCTTCCGTCGGGGGGTGCGCCGGCCCCTGCTCCCCGGGTCCCCTGTGTCGCTTGTTGTTTCTCCGCGTTGTTGTTGGTGGGGGGGTGGCGGGTGGGGCGCGCTTTTGTGGGGCTTTTGGGTGGGTTTTTGTGCGCGGTGGGGCTGGGGTTTTTGCGTTGTGTTTGGTGGTGTGGTGGTTGCGTTGGGGTGTTGCGGTGGTTTGCTTTGTTGGCCTTTGGCCTGGTCCGTTGTTTGGTTCGGGGGGGGGGTGGTTCTTGGGGGTGGTCGTTGGTTGGTGTGTGGGGTTGTGGGCCCGCTGTGGTTTTGTTCGGTGTCCCTTGGTGCTGTGGTGGGCTCGCTTGTTTGGGTGGGGTTCTGTGCCGGGGGTGGTTTTTGGTTGGCCCCGGCTTGTGTTCCTCCGTGTTTCTGTGTTTGTTGTGGGGGGGTGTGGCTTCTGGGTTGGTTTTGGGGGCCTTGGTTTGTTTGTTGCGCGCGGTTTGTTGGGGGGGTTTTTGGTCGCGCGTGTGCCGGGAGCCTGCGGACCAACCGGCACAGACATGCGCCACAACGCTAGCCCCCCTGCCAGTCACATTCAACCACCGTTGCGCCTTGGCTGCGGGCGAAGCTAGTCCCTATTACAACGTTGGTAGGCGCCCTTGCCACTGGAGCAGTGCTGGGGCTGGCTCGGGTGCACGTCTGGTCTGCTAGTCTTCTTTCTGGTGTCGCCCTGTTATCTTTTTCCTCTCGCCGTGGTTGCACCTTGTGGGTATTATTAAGTCATTGTCTAGAGCCTCAGGACCCACTGCGCTATTGATTGCATCGGAGGTGGATAAGGGTTCACTGTCAGACTGCACCCGTATAATGTCCGTGCCATCTAGCACACCTAAAAACTTTTCGGCACACCTTATCAGCATCTATATGCCGGACCACCAGTGGCCTATACCTGCTATCGCCCTTCAGGCCTCGTCACCCCAGCCGCACCCCTAGGCCGGGCGGACCCGTACAGCTACGCCCCAGGACCGCCGACGCATCCCAGTCCGCCTTCGCCTTCCTCTCGCCAGCCTCGAAATGCCCTGTCACTCATTTTATGCCGCCCTATAGTACTTGCGGCGTCCGCAGACCAAGCCGCCCCTCAGCCGCTCGCATTTGTCAATCTACCCCATAATAGCCGCTGCAGCCCGCCCCCTAGCCCGCCCCCCAGCACCCGCCCCCCGACCCCGATCCGCACTTTTCAGCCGTGTCTCACCACGATCGACCCCAGCCTGCCCCATTTGCCTTGTTCCAGTTCTTGTCTTGCCTTTCCGCTCCCCAAGCCCACCGCCCCCAGTCTTACCAACCATATATGCACGCCTCTTATTCAGGTCTCCTCGCTAGGCCGCACCCCACTGCCCCACGCCCCCCCACCTTTCCGTTACGCCCCCCCCCCCCCCCTACCCCTCGGGGGCGCGCTTCCCGCAGCACCGCCTCCAGCGCTGTCGCATGCGCCCCAGGCCCCCAGCCGCCCACCGCCCAGGCGCGCCAGGGGCTCGCAGCCGCCCACGCCGTCTCCACCGCTCCCCGCAGCAGCCGCCTGAAGCCGCCCCGCCGCCGTCAGTCGCTAGCCCAGCCGCCCGCTCGCGGCAGCACGCCCACACGCCGCCGCAGCCGCCGCAGCCGCCACCGCGGCAGCGCCCTCAGACAGCCGCCACGTCCGCCCATCCGCTCCCAGCCGCCCAGCCGCCCCCCGCTGCCCCAGCCGCCTGCAGCCGCCCAGCCGCCGCAGCCGCCCCCAGCCGCCCCGCAGCCCGGCAGCCGCCGCATCACCGACCAGCTCGCCCTCAGCCGCCAGCTCGCCCCAGTCTCGCCTCAGTCCTCCCAGCAGCCCCATCCCTCCCCAGCCTCCTCATCCGCCCCATCCGCCCCAGCCTCCCCACCGAGTTACCCAGCCTGCCGCAGCCATCACACGCCTGCCTCAGTCCCCCCATCCCGCCCCCGCTCTCCCGCTAGCCCTCCGGGTCAGGCTCTTCCTCAGCCGCCCCATCGCCCCAGCCTCCGCCTGCCGCTCAGCCTTTGCCCAGCTCTCCCCATCCTCCCCCATCCTCCTCATCCTTCCCCATCCGTTCCCCTCCGCCCCATGCCGCCCCCATGCCTCCCAATCATACTCTCCATCCTCCTCATTCCTCCCTATCCTCCTTCTTAGCCACCCCATTCCCCCCATCCTCCCCATCCTCCTATCATCGGCCCTCCTTATCCTCCCCATCTCCAATCCTCCTTCATCCCTCCCCATCCTCCGCAATCATCCCCATGCCGCCCGTCAGCCTACCAGCAGCCACATCCCCATGGACGCTTCAAATCTGAACAAATTCATACGTCAGAGCCCAATAAAAAAAGACTAACCTTCCTCCCCATACTCGTTCTCCCCATCCTCACCAATTTCCTCATTCATCATACCTACTACTACACAATTCCCTATCCTCCCCATCCTCCTCATCCTCCTCATCCTCCCCACCCTCCACGTCCTCCCCATCCTCCCCATCCTCCTCAGCCTCCTCCACCTCCTCTCTGCAGGGCCACATTCTCTCCAGACACTCGGGAAGTTCCTCCTTGCCTCTTTTTGGCTGCTGGTAGCTCTGGGCTGCATGTTTCAGCCTCTGCCCGCCTCTTTCACCTGAAAGACTGCTTCCTGCACGTCTTTTGTAGGACCTGTGTAACTTGGTACAAGGCCTACCTGGAGAATTCAGGTGATCTTAACTCAAGGTCCTTAATTATACCATGTTGCATATGGCCCCAACACATCCGAGATGGCTCAGTTTCCTCTGTCATTGGCCTGTGAGGCTTTTCCTTGATTGTTGAGTGATGTGGGAGGGCCTAGCCCACTGCAGACATGTCACCCACGGGCAGGTGGTCCTGGGTTGTATAAGAAAGCAGGCTGAGGACAGGCCAGGAGAGCAAGCCTGTAAGGAGTGTTTCTCCATGGTCTCTGCTTCAGCTCCTGCCTCTGGATTCCTGCCCTAAATTCCTGCTGTAGTTTCTCTCAATGATGAACTGTGATTGTGATTTATAAACCAAATAATCCTTTCCTCCCTAGGTTCATTTTTGTCAGAGTGTTTTATCACAGCAACAGAAAGTAACCAACACACCGCTGATATGCTTCACGCCGTCACTAAATTTCTTATGGTCCTTATTACAATGTAAATATTTGCTATATTGTGTTGTTTAATAATGATAAGGAGTAGTCTGCACAATTAGGCCCAAGTCTTTCTGAATATTTTCAATCTACGATTGTTGCATCTTCAAAGTAAAGCCTGTATATACAAAAAAATTGACTATGTAGTCACATTCATGGGTTCTGTAGATTAGGACATGGACAGAGCTACGGTGGCCACCAATTAGCTCACCACCGAAGCCATTGATGTTACCGAGCCAGCACCAGATTAGATACGCTGCTGTGAGCTGTCGAAGCTATCCTATGTCTAGAGGCCATGCCTGACATCCAGCTGTGGGAACTTGCAGGACACAGAAACAGGAAGGGGGTGCAGGAAGGTTAGTCAGCCTTCCCCACAGGCCTTCGTGGTGGGTGCCCTGACTTGTTGTGCCACATTTCTCAACTTGACCAAACTTGTTCCAGCTCAGACATGTGCCACATTCTTGCTCTGCTCCAAATAGGCTTTGTGCAGAAACTACCAGTTACTGAAAAGCCTGTATTTTGCTCCATTAAAAGCAGGCTGGAGCTTGGTCAGAAGGTGATGAGAAGTTATTAGAGAGCCCACGGGACTAGGGTCATGGATAGCAATGTGTGCTTCGAGAGGAATAGAAAAAAATGGCTCAGACCTGAGGAGGAGTGTAAGAAGGTAGAGGGAGCCCCAAGGGGCTGCAGGAGATTCAGAGAAGCCAAAGAAGGCCCAGGGACCTGAGGGGGCTGAGGGGAACACGAGAGACTGCATGCTACTGAGGAAGCTAAATGAGTCCAAGTGAGGCTGAGGAGGCTGAGGGAGGAAGTCACCAAGGGTGAGGCAGATAAGGAGGCTTACGGAGACTGACGGAACACAGTCAGAGGGAGGATGAAGAGGCGAGGAGTCTGTGAAGATCGAAGGTGTTGTGCGGTATCACTGTCTCCAGGCTGGCGGACCTGGGTGGTTGCTCTGCAATGGAGCACTCTTGCCTAGTAGTGCTCCACTGTGAAGACTGGCATAACAGGAGAGACTGGCGCTCCCTAGGCCGGATGCCATTGCCATGCCAGCTCTGGGACTCTAGTCCCATGGGGTCAACCTTTGCAAGTCTGGGTTATTTTTAAAGAAACTGAACCGGGGATATGACCGAGCTGGTAAAACACTCAGCGTCTGAGCCTGAGGACCGGAGTCTGATCTCTGAAAAGAGCGAACTACCTTTCTCTACTTTCAGCACTCCAGAACAGTGCCAAATTCAGGTACCTTGTCTTGTTCCTGATCTGGACAGGAAGGTGAGATTTTTCAGTCTCTCACCATTAAATATAATGGCAATTGTGAGATTTTCATAAGTTCTGTTTTGGGGATTAGGAAGCTCTGTTCTAGTCTTAGTTACTAAGGTGTTTTGTTGTTTTTGTTCAGCATGAAAAGGTGTTGAATTTTGTCAAGTGAATTTTGGCACCAATTAAGGTGATTTGTGCTTCTCTTTCTTCTTTCTAAAATGAATTACATCAGATTTGGCTGTCTCGAACCAACTTTGTGTTCCTAAAATAAATCCACTTTAGTCAAAACAATTTCATTTAGAAGTGAAGGAACAGGTTAGTTTTCTCTACTGATTAAAGAAATAAAAGGCAGGAAAGTTGTTAGTTATTAAAAATATTGAGGATTCCTGGCAAAGCCACATGATACTAGGGAATCAGGGACACCCACATGGGATTCTTAGTCTCATTAATAAAATAATTAAGGGGCTGGAGAGATGGCTCAGTGGTTAAGAGCGCCGACTGCTCTTGCAGAGGACTGGGTTCCATTCCCAGCACCCACATGGCGGCTGAGAACCACCTTTAACTCCAGTTCCAGGGGAATCCAATGCCCTCTTCTGATTCTGAGGCATTGCATGACACGGGTGCACCAACCTACATGCAGATGGTACACTCATACACATAAAAATCTGTCTCGAAAATACAAAAATAAATAAATAAATAAAAATTATAAAAATAAAATAAAATAATTAAAAACAGACAAAAGTGTTTGAGTACAATTTATTAGAGTTCAAAAGAAGCTGTAAATCTCACAGCTGCCTGGAGGGGGAGAATGGAGAAGAGAAGTGGGGTGATGCTGTTTGAGGGACTGGATAGATGGCTCACCAGGTAAGAGCATTCATTGGCCACTCTTGCAGAGGACCTGGGTTTGGTTCCCAGTACCCACACTGCTACTAACAAATGTCCATAATTCCAGTTCTGGCACCCTCTTCTGGCCTCTGTGGGCACTGCATGCACACAGTGCACTTACATACATGCAGGCAAAGCACTCATATACATAAAGTAGTAAATGAATTTTTAAGCCATGCTGTTTGAGATAAGGTAGCACTGAAGTCAGCCACATGGGAACAGGTAGCCACATGATGGGGAAGGGAGATTTAGAGAAACGCAAGGAAGTCCAATGTACTAGGAAGTTTAAAAGCATACTTAGGCTCAGGCCAGCATCCAGAAGAAAATGGTAGAAGAGAAGAAAAAGATATAGTTATGCCCCACTGAGTCAGGACTCAAAAAGCGGGCAGAACATCTTGGAAACTGGTAGAACTGGGCTAAGAGCAGGAACTCTGGGAAGGAGAAATACATCAAGGCCAACCTACCTTGACCTACCTAACTGGACTGACTCTCCAGGGAGAAGACAATGTATATTCTTCCCTATTAAAAGGTCTGCATTCTTTTACAACCCTGATGAATTTGGCATGAAACTATTTTGTGAAGGTTTTGCATCTAGAATCAAAAGGCATATTCATCTGAAGTTTCTCCTCTGTGATGTCTTTGCCTGGCCTCTGATATCATGGTAGTGTTGACCTTGAGGAATAAGTTAAAAAGTGTTCACTCCGGGGCTGGAGAAATAGCCTAGCAGTTAAGAGTGCTGACTGCTCTTGCAGAGGACCCGGGTTCGATCCTCAGCACCCACATGGCAGCTGAGAACTGTCTGTAACTCCAATTCCAGGAGAACTCCAGTTCCAGGGGAATCTGACGCCCTCTTCTGACCTCTGCGGCATTGCACGACACGGGTGCACAAACCTACATGCAGACAATACATTCATATAAATAAATAAATAAATAAATAAATAAATAAACAAACAAATAAATAAAGTGTTCATTCCTCATCTGCCTTTTAAAACTGAACACTAAGGAAAAAAAGACGAAATATCTCTGAAAAGTATCAATGGAGACTAAACTAATTGGAAAGACAATCTGTGTTCATTGATTGGAAGATTTATTTATTTATTTATTTATTTATTTTTTTATTAATTTTATTTATTTCTGTATGTGCATGAATGTACTGTCTGCATGCAAGTTTGTGCACCTGTGTCGTGCAATGCCGCGGAGGTCAGAAGAGGGTGTCGGATTCCCCTGGAACTGGAGTTCTCCTGGAACTGGAGTTTCAGACGGTTCTCGGCTGCCATGTGGGTGCTGGGGATTGAACCCGGGTCCTCTGTAAGAGCAGTCGGCTCTCTTAACCACTAGGCCATCTCTTCAGCCCAGATTGGAAGATTTAATATTAAGACAGCTGTGATTCCATGTAGTGTTGTACAAATTCAACGCAATTGCCATCCAGATTCTATCTGGATTTGAAAAAGTCTATCTTTTAAAAATATTTTTGCAGAGCAGAGCGGAGCAGAAGAGGGTGAAGGGAGTGGCTCAAGAGATGGCTCAGAGACTAAGAGATTAACAGCACTTCCTGTTCTTCAGAGGACCTGAGCGTGGTCCCCAGAATCCACTTGGCTGCTCACAGCCCCTGTAACTCCAGTTCCCGAGGATCCAATGTCCTCTTCTAGCCTCCCCAGGCACAGGCACCCTGATACATGTGGCGTACGTTCACACAAACATGTAAATAAAATAGTAAATAAATTTTGAAAAAATATTTTTGTTAATTTGAGAATTTCATCAATTTATTTTTATCATATTCATATATCTTCTTCCTCTCCACCCCTACCTTACTAGCCCTAACATTGTCTTCTATTATTTATCTTTTTTTTACATTAGCAATATCTTTTATTATTTGTCTTTAAAATAATTTTAAGCCTATCGTGTCTGAGTTTCCCAAGTGCCCAAGAGTATATCTATACCTGACACACCGGTACGGAAAATGGACTCTCCCTATCCCAGCATCAGCCAATAGAGCCTCAGCAGACCTGGGACATCCTGCCCACCTCTCCAAAAGCTTATCTTCAAATTAGAATTGAATCACAGGTGTTCAAAAATAGCCCCAAAATTCAAATTAATAATAATAATAATAATAAATAAAAATTGAACAAAGTTAGTTATCTCATACTTGTCCTAATTCCCAAAGTTGCTTTGAAACTCAGAAGAGTGACACAGGTATAAGATAGTGATGAATAATACAGTAGTAGAAGTGAGTCTGGAACTAAGCTAATATAGCTATGAGAAGTTGATTTTCTAAATGGGACCAGGGCCATTTGTTGTGGAAATTTCTCTGGTGGGGGTAGGGATAGAAACAAATCCATACATTCCACATAAGTTCCCAATGACAAACCAGAGTACGGTTTCACCAAAGTTCACCCTGGGGAACCAAAGGCTTACCTATGGAGCATGGCCGAGAGGTTCAGGCAAGAGTGTGGGTGATCCCAAAGCAGCTGCACCAGAAGGTCTACATGCAGTGTGTATGATAGCTCCCGGGGTTGGGGGGGCATAGATGGAGAACCTCCCAATTAACTTTCCCCAGCCTATATGCTCTAGAATCTCCCAAAACCCCACAGGCCACATGGTGCAATTATGGTTACATCATACACAGCTGGCTGGGAGGAGGGGCTGGAAGCTCAGGTGGGAGCCCAAGGACCTCCCTTCTCCTCTGAGGGAGCATCAGCAGTCCACAGGCCAATCCTGATGGCTTCCTGGAAGCAGACACTACTAATCTGAAGAAGGTGGTAGATGCCTGACTTGGAGAATGGCCCCTCTACACCACCAAGTTAATGAGGAAAGAATGGTCTCTTCAACAAATGATGCTGAATCGTCATTCGTGAGAATGGTGGTGGATCCCTACCTCACACCACATATAAATCTTAACTAAGTGGATCAATGACTTAAATATACAAGCTAAAAGTAGAAAAATCTTAGTCAGAAATAGTGTTAAACTTTCATATCCTCAGACTTGACCATGATTTCTTGAGCATAACACCAAAACCACAGCGACAATTAAAAAAATAGATAAGGGGCTGGAGAGATGGCTCAGGCTGCTCTTACAGAGGACCCTGGTTCAATTCCTAGCAACACATCATGGCTAAGAACCTGCTGTAACTCCAGTTTCAGGGGAATCTGACACCCTTTTCTGACCTCCACAGGCATTGCACAAATGGATATACTTATATACATGCAGGCGATTCACTCATACACAGAAATAAGAATAATAAATAAAACATTTAAAAAAACAGATAAATCATATTTTATCTATTTAGAAAAAAATTATGCTAAAAAGGAAACCTTCAGACTGAGAAAAATCTTACGTCCGGTAGACCTAGAATCCAAAACATGTAGAAGTCCCTAATAACAACAGAGACAACCCAACTAAAAAATGAGCAAAGTGTATGCTTAAGCAATGCTTCAAAGAAGAGATGCAACTGCCCCCAAAACATGTGAAAAGATGCACAAAGCAAGTGAAAACCCCAATAATATTCCACTTCATATTCAGTATGATGACCATTATTAAAACAAGGCAGGAAATAACAAATGTTGAAGCCAGGCATGACGATATGTGCCTCATATTCCAGCACTTGGGAGGCCAAGGAACAAGGACGGTTTGAGAACAGCTCAAGCCTATATCCAAGAAGAAAGCTGTGGGGCTGGAGAGATGGCTCAGCCCTCCCAGTAAGAGGGCTGATGCTCTTGCAGAGGACCTGGGTTCAATTCCCAGCACCCACATGGCAGCTAACAACCATCCACAACTCTGGTTCCAGAGATTCCAAACCTTCTTCTGGCATTCGCAGGTATCAAGTGACTTGGGTGCTCTTACATAGCTACAGGCAAAATGGTAATACACATAAAATAAAAACAAATTAAAAAAGAAAATGATAAAGGTTTATTAGAATGTCACTGGGGTATAAAACGGTGCAGCCACTTTGGAAAATGTTTTAGTGGTTTCTCAGTAAGTTAAAGATGGAATTAAACATATGACCCAGAAATATCATTCTTGGGTATATGACCCAAAAAAAAATCCTGATAATATATTCAAGGAAAAACCTGTTTGAAGCATATTCACGGCAGCCAGAAGTTAAAAATAACTACTTGTGAAATGATTAATAGGTTGAAAAACAGCTGAATGTCTATAGAGTGGGAAATTATTATCAGCCATCTAAGGAATGCAGTTTGGAAAAGGCCACGGTGTTGATGGACCTGAAAAGCACTACGCTAAGTGAAAGAAGCCACACAAGGAGGGGCTTAGCATCGGACTCCTTTAAAGTCCACAGGTACAGAGAGCAGATTGAAAGCCACCTGTCCATCTCATGCCAACTTGACACCCAAACACATCACTTTTTTTTTTTTGAGACAGGGTCTCCCTGTAGCCCCAGCTGGCCTGTAACTCACTCTGTAGACCAGGCTGGCCTTGAACTCACAGAGATCCGCCTGCCTCTGCCTCCCAAGTGCTAGGATTAAAGGTGTGTGTTACCATGCCTGGCTTAAAGATGGTTCTTAGCCACCATGTGAGTGCTGCGAATCGAACCCAGGTCCTCTGCAAGAGCAGTCAGCACTCTTAACTTCTGAGCTACCTCTCCAGCCCCCAAACACATCACTTTAAATCACAACGTTCCACCCCTGGTCCCCATAGTCTTATGGCTATGTGTTCATGCCAACTTCTGGTCCCCATAGACTTATGGCTATGTGTTCGTGCCAACTTCTGGTCCCCATAAGCTTGAGACTCAAACTTCTAACTATGAACTGTTCAACATGAAAGTAACTGATACAACTGAAACATAAACCTTAAAGATAATGAAACAGTATTCATCTTACCACATCAAACATTTTCCAGTAACTGAACCGGGTATTTAAAAGATTTTTATACACATCCATATTGTGTAGCTGGTTCCTATCATTACAAAGTGACATGGCTTTGAAAGAAAACATATTGGCTTCAAAACTATATCCAAGTTAAATAAATTCACCAACCATCCTGCCAACTAGATATGACATTAGATTCTCCAAAGCATTTTACACTAACTGTATCAATACCAGTGAAATATTTTACAGTTGTGGCAGGTTCAAGAGAGGAGACTGCGGGCGAGCACATCTTCAGGTAGTGTCTACTGGATTTTCTTTTTCTTTTTTGGTTTTCTTGAGATGGGTGCCCTGTAGCCTTGGCTAGCCTGAAACTTGCTATGTAGATCAGTCTGGCCTTGAACTCACAGAGATCCATCTGCCTGGCTCTGCCTTCTGAGTGCTGGATTAAAGGCGTGCACCACCATTCCTGGACTTCTCCTAGATTCTCTTACTTTGAGAAGCCTAGGTTAGTTTTTTTTTTTGATGAATTTCTCTCTTGGTTTGTGATTTTATTATGAAAAATAATGTATATTTGAAATAGGATATACGAGTGGCTTCCAGTACAGGAATTCACTCCATGGTGGGTGAACAGCTACCTTTTCTCTCAGTCATCTTTCAAAACCCAAAGTGGACACTTACTTGGTAAGGGAGAAATCCAGTCTGAGTTCTCTAAGTTCAAGCTCCTGAGATACTACAAGCCCATGTCCCAAACAGAGATACCCTTCTCTTGTGAGACAGAGCCCATGCCCTTGTCTCTGGAAGTTGGAGGCTACCCTCCTTGGAGGCCATACTGTAGTGGAAAAGGGGTAGAGTGACACATTCATTCCCCTTGCAACTGTCCTCCTAGAAGGGGGAAGACTGTTCAGGGACAGTAGAAGACACATCCCATCAAAGACGAAGGAGGCCCCAGGTTCCCTGCATCCTCAGCCCTCACTGTTGGGTGCAGGATCCAGACACAGCTTCCCTGGCAGGGAAGGGGTGGTGGAGACCAAGCAGGAAACACCCAGTCGCAGTCAATTCTCTTTGCAGCTCCCTGTGCATGCACATCTGTCCCAGCATCTGACATCTGCCTCTCTGCTTGGACCACTCGGCCTTCCAAGCCTGCTTCATGGAACTCTGTGCTCTGCTGTCCCAGGGAAGGAGGACCCCACTGTTACAGGGACGCCCTCTGCCTGCCACTGGTTCCTCATCCTGCTGACATTTCTCCCATATGACAAGTGCCTGTGTTAAGACACAGGCTCTCTGGGAGGAGGTCCTCACCTGTCCACCCACCTGCCTGCCTCCCACTACCCAAGAACTCACCTCTGATTTCTTCTGGCCTGGCCTCCACCAACCAGAGGCTGACTTGAGTTGACATTTTGGTGCCTCCACATATGTGTCATCTAAAACCACAGCATGTATGTTCCTTGCATCTGTCCAGGACCTAGACAGACAGAGGTAAAATGCCAGGCTCCTATGAGGGCAGCAGGTAAGTGAGGGTCCTATGAGGGCAGCAGGTAAGTGAGGGTCCCATCCCTCGAAGCACACTCAGCTCTTGTTTTCAAGTGAACAGTTGATGGTGGCCAGCAAGTCAGAGGCCATGTGCAGGTAGGAGCTTGATTTCCAGAAGTTTCTGGCCAAGGTTCTCATGAGACTTCTTATAAATCCTTCCCCAAGTGGCTCACCAAGTCCATCACTGCCTCCTCGGTCAGCTGTGCGATACGCCCTCTATGGAGCACTTTTTTTTTAGGATTCAGCATCGGGCCTCCTCGAAATACGTCCCAGGTCTTCCCTAGGTCCTGTGATACCAGGAACCTGGCTGCAGAGCTCCTGGTACTCCACTCACTCTTCTCTGTGTTCTTCATCTTTGTCCAGCAAACACAGAGCCTCATGCAATCACACTAAGCCTTCAGTCAAGAGGTCCCAGGTTAACATCTGCAGGCTGTATCCTGCCTGAGGCTCCTGGATTCCAATGCATGACCCCGAGATGTGGATGACTCAGTATTGAAGATGATGCCCCGGGTGCTTCAAGTAGGAAGTTCCTGAGGATGACTGGAATAGTGCATGGAGCAGGGAGGCCAGGCACGCTGTGCAAGGTTGGGAATGGGGTACAGCTGGCTGCCCAAGCTCTTGGGAGCACAGAGCATCACTCCACTAATATTTCAACCAATTCTGCCTCCACGGCCATTGCAGGAGCTGAACTGTCTAGGTAAGAGTTGGGACTTCATTCTAGGCTCTATGGGAGGCCAGCTTGGCTAATGATCTCAGGTGAAAGAGAGGATGGGAGAAGGTGTGAGAGAACCGAAGGGTGGGTGCAGGAGCGCTGCGGGGCTGAAGTAGGGCTATAACTGACACAAGACTTCCAGACAAGGACTGGGGCTACACCATAGGGCAGGCCAGAAGCAGGAGCTGAGAATTCGTGAGACTTAAATCATACTGAAAAGAATAAAAGCATTTTATGTAAGAACTGCTACCAAGAATTAGGACAGCGGTCACAAGGGGCTTGCTGTACATGCCAAAAAAAAAAAAAAAAAAAAAAAAAAAAAAGAGAGAGACCCTGGAAGAACAAGCTCCACTGATGCTGCAAAAGGATCCTTCAGGGTCTCAGGATCTGGAACTGCTGTGGACCTTGTTTCCAGAACACCGAGGAGCTCTGGTGCCCTTTGTGTGACCCCAGAAAAATCCCAGGATCCATGCGTAGCCTGGTGCGCCTGTTTGTTCAGAAGCAGACTGGTCTTTTTGATGCTCCTCCTCCAGACCTGAGACTCCGCTCTTCACAGCTCATGTCTCCAAGACCTCCAGAACGTCAGTGGGAAGGGGAGGGGCCATCCACAGATCCTGAGAGTGGCAGCCCTGGGAGGTGGGGAGGAATGTACCTGGGTGGGTGCTCTTGACTACTGTGTAGGGTTTCCTCACAGGAAAGACACTCCATCTTGTTAATATGCAGGAGTTAAAAGGGAGGTAAACAGCTGGGGCTACAGGGAGACCATGTCTCGAAAAGACCAAAAGAGAAGGGGGGGGGGGAGGTAAACGACGGCATGTTCTAAATAGAAGTGAACAGGAGGTCCCTAAAACTGACCAGACTTGCTAGGACCCTCCCTCCTTCCCTAAGCCCATATAGCTATAGCCCTTAAGGACTGCTGAGAGACACTCCCAGATCAGCTGTGCTGCCTGGAAGAGGCTGGATAGTGAGCTCCAACTCCCTCCTTTCATGAGCTGTCACCCATGCTGGGTGGGTTCTTAGTGACACAGCTGTCAGAGTAAGTAAGCCCTCACCTACACTCCTGTAAGTCACTCCAATAAAACCCATTGGTTCACCAAGCTGGACTTGGGTGGTGTCCTTGCTGTGGTCCGTCATCACTTTCCTGTCTGGGGTGAATAGACTTTTGTTCACATCTCCCCAGGAAGAGTGTCACACACCACATCACCCAAGGCCAATGCAGCAGGTGCTGTAAGGAACACTTGGGACTTGCCTGAAACCAGGGTGGTAAGACAGGTGCAGAAATCACTGTTCCAAGGAAGGAGTTTGAATGCAAAGCTGCTGACTCCACAGTGGGCCATGAAGGGAGAAGCAACGGACACGGCAGGACAGAGAAGGAGAAAAGGAAGCAGAGGTAGATCCTCACTTCGGGAAGATGTGGGTAAGGCAGGGCATTCGGGGCCAGCTACACTGGGGTGGACTGCTTAGAATAACATCAGTGAGTTCCAGGAGCTCCCAGGGCTCTCCTGCACTGCATGATATCTGCCCAGCTCTGGGGACACTAGCACGGGTATCTTGGCTCACCCGGGAGAGGATACTGAACAGGTGCATTTTAGGTGCACGTGTGGCTGGGTTGCTTGTACGTGAAAAGCACACCCAAAGCAATCATCTGATGTCTTCTCTAAGAGCTGGCTCAGCTGGGAAGGGCAGTCTCTCCCCAGCCAACAAAGCCCAGAGCCTAGACTATCAACAACACAGTAAGAGACATGAACAAACATCTACTCAGCCAAACGGAACCAATGACAAACCAAAGTCACAGTCCCACCAGAGTCCAACTTGGTGAACTAAGGAGTCTTTTGGGGTTACTTCCAGGTGTGCTTGTGAGGGGTTAGTGATAGGAGCATGGAAGACTTAAAGGCAACTGCTTCACCAAAACCCCATGCCACCATGGGTGATGACTAGAACCCGGAAGCTCTCTGCATGACTGGAAGACAGTTCTGCAAGTCAAAGAATCTCTTCTCCCCAGCAGTCCTTAGTGCTTACATAACCCTGGGGAGGGTGGGGTCTTGTGACTCTAGTCAGTTTCAGGGACCTCCTGAGACTTGTGAGTCTCTACTTCTTGAGTCTTAATGAGCTTCCCTTTTAGAACTTCCTTAGTCTGAAGCAGCTGCCCTCCAGGATATAATATTTCAACCTGGAGGAAATTGATATACAGCAGGGATACAACTCAGGGGTAGAGTGTTGGCCTAGCACATGTGAGGCCCTGGGTTTAATCCTCAGCACTCGGGGGAGAAGGGGGAAAGCTATGGGAAAACAGGCTGTAGGACCTGCTCTGTGTGGTCCCTAGATGTGGCCAGAGTGTTGCAGAGTTCAAGACCACTGGGGAAAAGACCACTCAGATACAATTAAAATCCAATCAGCCAAATTCTTTATTGAGCTGGCGCCAGTGACTACAACTTCCAGATCAGGAGAGGAGACTGAAGTGCTGGCTACAAAGGGGAGGGAGCTTTTAAAGGCAAACCCACAATTACTTCATTTGTGCAGAATTTATAGCTGTCTGTGTATAACATCTCAGTCCCTCTTACCACCAGATGCAGGTAAGTTTACAGAAACCAGAGCAAGCAGTTATCAGGGACTAACATTTCACAAGGGAAAGGGTTGTTTTTGCAGTTAGAATTTCCTGGATTTGTTTACTGCTTTAAAGCTGAGATGGCTATTTTAAACAAAATGAAGTCATTATGGTTACCACAGGAGGTGGTGGGACTTACCTAATTGGACTTAAATCCTGCTCAGTGGAGGGAACTCGTGAGTAGCACTGTAAACATAGCCAAATACACATGACTGGAGAAGTCATAGATCTTGGAGAAAACCCTAAGTCTGTCACATTCCCAGACAAATATAATTTCTTACTTATATCCTAAATATAACCCTTATATTTACAGACAAGTATACTAGTCACCACTCATAAAAGAAGCTGCTTTTCCAACATTACAGACCTCCACAATTGGTCACACACAGAGAATAAATAAGTGTCTGAGAAATGCCCAGCCCTACATGACACATGGAACCTCTACACCTAAGGCTCACAGAACACAGTGGAACAAAATCTAGAGAGAACATTAATGTATCTCTCAACATTCATTAGTGAAGTGTCCTCATGCAGTAGAGGGTGCTGAACACAAAAGGCCATGACCAGCCAAAGCATGGAGAGCAAGGGACTGCAGAGTGTGGGTCCCTGGACAGGGCTCCTCTGTTAAATCTCACTCACCTGGGGCTCAGGGACCATTGTGGAAGAGAAAGCAGAAAGACTGTAAGAGCCTGGGTGGTAGATGATTACAAGGAAACAGAGTTTTCCAGGCTCCTGGGATCTTGCTCATTTGGATTTAACGCAATGGCGACGGCATGCAGAAGACCCATGCAAACTCAGGAAGATAAAAACCAGCATGGAACTGGGAAAATGATCAAGAAGCCGCAATTTTGGCAAGAAACTACTGGCTGATCACTGATCACTGCTGGGTGAGAAAGAGTTGGTCTTTAAGGCCTTGGAATCCACCACGGGATAATTCAAAGAGACATAGAGTTAGTTCTCAGGAGAATGATTCCAAGAGCAAGCCCACCCCGAGTCACTGACAGGCATCCTGTCTCATGCCGTAGTCACTTTCCCACATGGCTACCCACCATGATGGCATTTGCTGTTCAGCCCTCTGCACAGGCTAAGCAAAGGAGTCACCCAATCTTGGACTGTTAGCCTCCCAAAATGTAGACTAAATAAACCTCTTTGTTTTATAAAGTAGCCTATTGGTTATAAGTGAAATAAATAGAAAAGGAAAAGTCATGCTTTAAAAATACTCACTTTTCCTTAATCTTGTACTTCAAACTTTCTTGAACACAGAATATTGTTCCATGTTTGTCTGTTTTTGTTTGTTTGCTTGGTTGTTTGGGTTTGGTGAAAATACATTAAGATCTTAAGGAATGTAATCTTTGATGGATTAATTAGGGAAATAATTAGTAAATTAACCAAATTTCTGTCAAGTCTCAAACTCATTTCAATTTGGGGAAAAACGAGTCTTAGATTGGGAGATAGTGTCTCATAGAGTAATGGGCTCAGCATGCGACGAGTGGGCCAAGGGGTAAGTCAGAGTGGCCAAGGGGTAAGTCAGAGTGAGCAGACAGAAGAAGCCCTGCTCCTGGCAGTGGGCAAGAACATTAGTTCTTGCAAGTCTGCCTCCTTTCCTCAGCTCCTGTTCTAACAAAGTCCTCTTCTCCAGGATGACCAGAAACCTAGAAAATCGGACTGAGAGCCAGGAGGCTTTGTCTCTGTCCAGTGTCCCATCGCAGGAGCTCCTTTCATCTCCATAGGGACTTGGTTATGGAAGACCCACCCATACAGCAAAGGTGACTCCTCCCATACAGCCAAGGTGGCTCCTCCCATACAGCCAAGGTGACTCCTCCCATACAGCAAAGGTGACTCCTCCCATACAGCAAAGGTGGCTCCTCCCATACGGCCAAGGTGACTCCTCCCATACAGACAAGGTGACTCCTCCCATACAGCCAAGGTGACTCCTCCCATACAGCCAAGGTGATTCCTCCCATACAGCCAAGGTGACTCCTCCCATATACCAAAAGTGACTCCTCCCATACAGCCAAGGTGACTCCTCCTATACAGCCAAGGTGACTCCTTCCATACAGCCAAGGTGACTCCTCCCATACAGCCAAGGTGACTCCTCCCATACAGCCAAGGTGACTCCTCCCAGCAGAGAACTCTGGTTGTGCCCCAGGTTGTTTCTTTCCAGGTGGGAGAATGGTTTTACACTGATGTGTGAACTAGCCTCCTTCCTTTTGGTCCTCAGCCTCCTGTCATGTTGATTTTATCCTTTCTTTCCTGCTACAAGTAGATGCTGTGTCTATCAAACCCTGGACCTGAGGTCTGAGGGCCCAGAACAGGGCGGGAGCTGATATGTTCCTCTGAACTCCGGTCCTCACATGGCTCTGAGCAGTCATCACTCTGCAAATAAGCTGTCAGTTCATTAGGGCAAAGCCTGGCTCTGCTTTGATCTCTGAAACCCCCTACCATAACATATGGGATCAGAGCTCACATGGACAGGGCACCCCTATGCACAGGGTACCCCCATACAGCTTCTGGGTAAAGAATAAATGGATGCCAGACCCCAGGAGGCAGCTGACCCAGTCTTTGAGACGAAATCCATGTCCCAACAAGCATCAAAGCTGGTGTTTCAGCCTGTAATAAGTATTTGACTGTTACTTATTTACTGACCAAAGTGGCCAAAGAAAATTTGAGTCTGGGAAGGGATCCAGAATCATTGGAAAGGAGATTTTCAGGGGCCAACATCACCTCGTGAGCACGACACATAGAAGACCAAGGCTCAAAGCCCTGGCTGCTCTTGCCTAGCACTCTCAGAAGAAATGATTTTGTTTTTCTTTCTTAGTCTAAGGTGGGAATTAAGTGAAGCAGTGTGCAGAGGGGTCCACTGCTACATATTGAAAGTATCCTAATTCTGCAGTTCAGTGCCAAAAGTATAAAGAAGAAGATGGAAGGAAAGAATGCCTCATGAGATCTTAGTAAAGAGACAAAAAGAAAAAAGAGAGAGCACTGTTGTTTGGCCTGTCTTCAATTCTTACTGGCAAGTGCATCTACTCTGTGGCTGTCACCACTTTTGGCATTCCTCAAAGACATGAGACACAGCTTTTTAACCTTCCAATATGGACTGAGGTCTCATGTCTCTCCAAGAATCCTCCAAACTTTCAATGCCAGATGGGAACTACTGAGATGCCCAGCTTGTGGACTAAACAGCTAAGGGGATGTCAGCCTCGTCAGAATATAGACTGCCATTGTTGGACCACCTGGGCTGTATCATGGAGGCCAGTGCAGGGGGATCTAGAAAGGATGTGTGCTTCCTGGACTTTCCCTCCCAGGGGGACCATGGGAGGGAAAGACCCTAATGTGGAGCAAAAGTGCAGGATTGATAGTTGTTTGGGATTACCAAGGAGGAACCTTTGAACACCTCCTTAAGGAAAACATGACATCTTTTAGGGAAAAAAAGCCTTCAATTCAAGTGATATGTGTATGTATGTATGTATATATATTTATGTATATATAACTAGTATATATGTATATATACTGTAGCAATACAAGTTGGAGAGAACAACAAAAGAACTGAAAAAAACTCTGTAAGGACTCAGAAAAAGATGCAGGACATGTGTGGCAGAGTGCAGGGACTCAGGTGGGGTGGGGAGCAGGGAAAGGAAAACGACTCTAGATTCAATTGAGAAATGATGTATGAACTATGGAAAAAGTTTAATAACAATAAAAACATTTATATATAAAAAAGAATGCCTCATGAGTTAACAAAACAAATGATAAACTATAAATAATATGAACTTTCCTTTAGAATAGGAAAAAATTTAAAAATTCATTGAGAAGAATAAATATTCAAGAATTGCTGAGAAAAATGTTGAGAAGTACTTGTAAGGAAAAAGTCTCCTGAACAAATGTTCAAACTTAGATCTCAAGGTTCTCCACTAAAAATAAACTTGCTTTAGTGCCAAAATGTAAATATACTACAGGCCCAAAATAGACGGGCATCCACGTGTGAGGCTGTGACATGACACTGTGCCCCAGGGGAAAGGTGACAGGTGGACTCTGTGGGCTGAGTGGTTTTGTTACCAAATGTTGAGTAATCAGCTCTGCCCCTGCATGGAACAAAACCGAATCCTTTCTATGTAGTGTATATAATACACTAATAATTTCCAGATGAGTTAAAGATTTAATGGAGTAACTAAAACTTCAGAAAGATCAGGTAAAATATAGAAGAGTGAAATTCCTTACATTCATCTTTTTTTCTCATCACTGTAACAAGCCACTTAAGGAAGAAGTTGCTTGGTTCACCATTTTAGAGGATTCTGTTTATTATGGAGAGGAAGGCAGAGGGCCTAAGCAGGCTCCGACCCTGGAAGAAGGAGTTTACAGTAAGACTCATTCACATCTTGATGAACAGGAAGCAGATGTGGACTGAACTCTCAATACCCACCGGTAGTGGCCTATAGTCATGTACCAGTTACACTCTGCTGCTGTGATAAACACCACGAGAAGCAACTTGGGGAGGAAAGGGTGTGTTTGGCTTACATTTCCGTGCCACAGTCAATCATTGAGGAAAGTCAGGGCAGGAACTCAAGCGAGAATCTGGAAGCAGGAACCAAAGCAGACAACATGGAGGGATGCTGCTTGCTGGCTCTTTCTCTCTCTCTCTCTCTCTCTCTCTCTCTCTCTCTCTCTCTCGCTCACTCACTAACTTAATCACTAGCTTTCTAATGTAGCCCAAGCCCAACTGCCTTGGGGATGGCACTGCCCACAGTGGGCTGAGGCCCCCTGGCACAGATCAACAATTCAAGAAAACATCCCACAGACATGCCCAGAGGACATTCTAGTGAGAAAAATTCAACTGAAGGTTTCCTTTCCCAGGTGTCTCTAGTTTGTGCCAAGATGACAAAAACTAACTAGCACAGCCCACCAATACAACTCAGAGTCTCCACAACCTCCATAAATGGTGGTACCAACAGGAAACCTGGTGTCCAAGCCGACGAGTTTGTAGGAGACATTTCACATTCAAACCATGCCGCACCATATTAGTTAAGTGTCAGCAAACAGATGCCATGGGAACATATAGGAGATTTCATGTCATAAGCATTAAAATCCATCTTAGAAAATGACACTAGAGAATCCAGGTGACTCAAACCTGTAATCTCAGCACTCTGGAGTCTGAGGTGGGAGGATTGCCACATAATTGACGCCAGCCTTGGCTACAGAGTGAGATCCTGCCTGAAAGAAAAAAACAGATACCATAAAGAAAGTCAAAAGAGAAAGACTGTTCTTGAAGGACACATTGAAAGCCTTTAATAAATAAAAGGATGCAGTACTTGAAGGACACACTGAAATCCTTTAATAGATAAAAGGATACAGTACCAGAGGCTAGAGGGGCAGCTCGGCTGTTAGCAGTGCTTGCTGCATAAGCATGAGGACCAGAACAGGCATGTAAAAGGCCAGCCATGACTGCGCAGAAATGTACCCCCAGCACTTGAGGAGTCAGGAGTATTGCTGGGACTTGGCGGTGAGCTTAGCTCCATGTTTAGAGAGAGATCCTGCTTCAAAAGAGTGTGTAGCAGGCTGTGTGTGGTGGCATCTACCTTTAATCTCAACACTTGTGAGGCAGAGGCAGGTGGATCTCGAAGTTTGAAACCAGCCTGTTCTACATAGTGAGTTTCAGTGTGGTAGTTTGAATGAGAATGTCCCCCATAGGTTCCAAGTATCCGGCCATTTTGTACCCAGTTGGTGGCTCTGTTCTGGGAGGTTTTAGAAGGTATGGCCATGCTGGAGGAAGCGCTTCACTGGGGACCCGCTTAGAGAGTTCTTAAGTCTTACAGGCTCTCCAGTTGCTCTCTGCTTCCTGTGCCTGCTGGAAGATGTGGGCCTCTGCTTCTGCTCCAAGCCCCCTCCAGCCACCATGCCTCCTGGCCATGACAGATTCCAGTTCCCCTGGAACCATAAGATGTGGGCCTCTTCTCCAGCCACCTCCTGCCACCATGCCTCCTGGCTATGACGATTCCAAGTCTCCTGGAACCAAAAACAAAGCAGGGGCTGAAGAGATGGCCTAGTGGTTAAGAGCACCAACTGCTCTTGCAGAGGACCAGGGTTCGATCCCCAGTACCCACATGGCGGCTGAGAACCATCCGTAACTCCGATTCCAGGAGAACTCCAGTTCCAGGGGAATCCAATGCCCTGACCTCCGTGGCATTGCATGACATGGGTGCACAAACCTACATGCAGACAGTACATTCATACACATAAAATAAATAAATAAAATTAAAAAAAAAACAAAGCAGCATGTAATCCTAGCAACTCGCGAGGCAGAGGCAGGCAGATCTCTATGTGCTCAAGGCCAGCCTGGTCTGCATAGCTAGTTCCAGGATAGCTGGGGCTATAGGAAGACTCTGTCACAAAAAGAAAACAACAACAAACAAACAAACACACACACACACACACACATACAAAAGCAAAACAAAAAGTATGTGGAGGGGCTGGAGAGATGGCTCAGAGGTTAAGAGTGCTTTCTGTTCTTCCAGAAGACCTACATGGTGATTAACAACCATCTGTACTCTTCCGACCTCCATGGGCACTGCACCAACATGATGCACTTACACACATGCAGACAAAATACTCACGCACATAAAATAGAGATACATAACATTTAAAAAATTAAAGAGACCAGGTGTGGTGGTACAGGCCTTTAATTCCAGCACTCGGGAGGCAGAGGCAGGTGGATCTCTGTGAATTCAAGGCCAGCCTGGTCCACATAGTGAGCTCCAGGCCAGCTGGGGCTAAAAAAGGGAGACCCTGTCTCAAAAATACAAAAAAAAAAAAATTAATTAATTAAAGAGTATGTGGAGAGTGAGAGAGCAGCACACACTTGACATCATTTTCTGTCCTTCACTAGCACATACATGGTCCTATGCACACACACATGCACACATACCACACACACACCCACATGCACACATACCACACACACATATCACACACACTGTTATATGAAAGACCTTCCCTGGGGAGATGCAACGCATATGTCTTCTCATCCCAGAAAGGGAACCTGTTACAGGCCAAAGCAATGATTGCACTGAAATCCAACTTGTTGAACCACTGGGTTTTTATTGGGGTTGCTAAGAGTATAGGTGAGGGGTTACTTACAGGAGCAGAGATGGGTCAAAAAGCAGCTGTATCACCCCCAGTTCCACCCTAACATGGAGTTCTCTGCACAACTTGCAGGTAGCTCCACAGGTCCCAGAGTCTCCTTTTAGCAGCCTGGCTGGCCAGAGTCTCCTTCCCCAGTTGTTTCTACATGTATGAAGCTGGGGAGGGGCCTTTGAGAATCACTCAAGTCTCTACTCTTCCATAGATGGACCTCTTGGATCTGATGAGTCCCCCCACTGTCTCTGGAGGACATGTTTTGACATTGAGGGGAGAGAGAGAGAGAGAAAGAGAGAGAGAGAGAGAGAGAAAGAGAGAGATCTTACAGTATTAAAAACTGGTAAAAAAACAAGAGTACAAACAGAGCTATTGGGTAACAAAGACAAGCTTTCCACTTGCACACATTTTGAAGCACATTTTCCAAGGAACCCTTTTGAGAAAGACGTAAACATGTGAGTAGAAGCAAAAAGCTTTAGGAAGTATGGTTGAGCCGGCATGGCCAGAAGAGTAATCAGAGGGCAGGAACTACAAGGAGTAGCAGCCTGCAGGCAGGGAAGGTGGAGGGATTTGTTCTGAAGACATTTTTTTCAATCCTGGTGACCAGCATTTGGGTGTCAACAGTCCAAAAGGTAGAGGACATGAATCAGGTCTGGGGCCTAAGCAGGAGGAAGGTGCTCACACAAAGCCACAATTCCAGAGTGTGTGACTTAGAACATGCTTGGAACACAAGAAGACTTGAGTGTAAAAAATTAGAAAGTATGAGTCCTCAGATACACACTACATACAAAGAGGTGTAACTGCAGAAAGGCCGTGCCCCAGACAACGCCGGGACTCAAGGAGAAGGGAGCACTCCTAGGGGAGGCACATCCATTCATCCCACACGTGGAAGGGGAAACGGCATTAGGAAGGCTCCGAGGTCCCAACTCTGAATTCCCCTACACCATGACTTTAAAATACATAGAGCACACAGGGAAAAGACTTATGGAATAAAAGATACAGACCCAAAATCTCAGAGGGAGACTGTGGGGTGCCTTGATCAGTCCTCAATAGAGTAGACACTAAACCACTAAGATCAGAAAGAGTACACTTGAACGTGACCCAGACACACATATTTAGGGTCAAGTTTAAGTGTATTTTTTACACTTGAAAAAGTAGAAGTAGGGTTCTGGACGTGTCTATTATGTGCGATCCCCAACACTGCCTAAAGCCGGTGTGGAGGGCACACATGTCATCCCAGCACTCTGGAGGTGGGGGCATCCTCAGCTACATCACAAGTTCGAGGCTAGCCTGTACTATGTGAGAACTTGTCTCAAAAAAAGTGTAAGCATAAATAGTGTGAATACAAGTTTAAATATATAGCCACAAAGTGTACATACTTTACACATTATTCAGGTGCATATGCTATATATATTACTATTTTTTGCATACTAATGTGGCAGGAATTAGCTCTCCAAAGACAGTAAAGGGGAAAAGGTCCATGGTAAAGCTACAAGCTGTCAGGTAAATGTGCAAACAAAGAGCATAGCTAAATTAACAGACAGACAGACAGACAGACACTTGCAAGGTCATTAACGAGCAACACCTTATAGGGCTAGTGGCCAGAGACAAGCCAAGGTCAGAAGATATCAGCAAGTCAGAGTGGACAGAGGAGGGCTTGAAACACATGACCGCTCCTAGCTGAGTGAGCGGCCCATGAGTGGGCTGTGATCACTGCGGGCGCGTGGGCCCATCAGCTCAGCCAATCCCAATAGAAACTGTCTCAGTCTTTCTCCAGTTCCTACCACAAGTCCTGTAAGAAGCCCCAACAACGCAGCTCTACTGTTCTTCCCTCTCTTGGGTCCCTCCCACCCCTGGGAGTTTCTTTCATGTTTCCTTAATTTCTTAATAAAATGTGCTATTGCTTTGCTCACTCCTTCATTGTCTGCACCTTTTTATTCCTCATCAGTGTGACATAAAGAACTTGAGAGTCACTGTCTCACATCGACTTTGGGTGATCTCTCATTGTCAGGCACCTTAGTCCCTGGGTCAAGTCTGTCTGGGCCATGAGAGAGGCTTTTGCCCTCTCAAAGCTCTGCAACACTAAGGATTGAACCCAGGGCCTCCTTCATGGTAGGAAAGTATTCCACCGCTGAGCTATATCCTCAGACCCCTTTTTATTATTTTTTAAAGACATGGTTATTGTGTGTGTGTGTGTGTGTGCGTGTGTGTGTGTGTAAGTGCATGAGGAGAGCAGGAGAGAATGTAGAATTCCCTGGAACTGGAATTACAGGTCTTTATAAGCTGTCTGACATGGGTACTGGGCCAACCCCTATTTTTTATTTGAAACATGCTGTCACTAAGTTCCCTATGTTGCCTGGAACTCACTCGTAGTCCTGGCAGGCCTTAAACTTGTGATCCTCCTGTGTAGGTCTCCATGTAGCTAAGGTCACAGGCCTATTCTACAAGATCTGGCTCTATAGATATTATATACAAAATAAATGGATATATGTCTTTATGTATACAAACTGACAGTAATCACACAGGATACAGAAATGTTTTTCCTTTCACACTCAACACCATGAAAACATTCTGGGCACCAGAATGTGTATAAGGCTCACCCATACCAAGGGACTCTTCAGTAGTCACCAACAGGGTATCCTATAGTTAAACTTCATTCTGATACTGTCTTCCTGGAGTTAGAGTCAGCTCTCACAGGTGAATCCACAAGTCTGCCCCCTGACTTCAAACATCTCCAACTTGACTATAAATTGGAGGCTCCCATAACCCATTTCTTGGGTTTAATTAGTTTTCCAAACTGGTTCACCAAATGCAGGGAGACCCTTGGACTGGCTTATTAAGGAAGGGGTTTGAATGAGACACAGTGACCAGCCAGATGAAGATTTACACAGGGCAAGGTCCCACAGGGTCTGGGACATAGTTGACATGTGTCACCCCCCTGCAATATGGGGTATTCATCCACCGGAAGCTCTTTGAACCTTAGTCCCAGAATTTTCCTGATGCTCCCTCAGATAAGTGTGATGTATTGATTGGTAACTCGACCTCCAGCCCCAGCTTCTCTGTGAAGGGTGCAGAGTGGGGCTGAAGGCTCCAACTGTTACTCATGCTTTGGTGCTGCTGGTGATCAGCCCATCCGGGAGCCCACAAAGGGTCGCCTCATTTGAACAAAGATGGCTTCCAGCACCTGGGAAATTCCGAGAGATATGAACTCTGTGTCTGGAACTGGGGTCAGAGAGTCTCAGAAGAAAGGATTCTAATGGGATTTCTTTTTTTTTTTTTACAATGTTTTGCAGATTCCTGCTTCTGGCCAGACAAAGTCTCAGTCCCACAGCTAGCTCCGTACATTTTTAATTAAAATGGAGCAGTGTTGTCATCCTTTTTTTAGAGAACTTTTAAGGGATGGCTTGATATTGGACTTAGGACCTTCGGGGCTGTAACCTCAAACTGGCTTTTGACAAACCAGGAAGCTGACCTCCTAAGATGGGGATTAGTCTTTTTTTAAATTTGTTTATTATATTTTAAGGGATTCACAATATAAGAGCACAGTTGTTTGCAGATCACATTGACGTTGCTCAGTTTGCCATACAATTAGGTAATTGGCACTAGCATCCACAAATGAGGGATACCATTCGTCGTTTGTTTTTCTGGGACTGTGTTACTTCACTCAGCATGATGTCCTCTAGCTCCAGCCATTTTCCTGCAAAGCTCATGATGTCGTCTTTCTTTACTGCTGCATAGAACTCCATTGTGTAGATGTACCACATTTTCTCTATCCACTCATCAGTTGAGGGGCATTTGGGTTGGTTCCAGTTCCTTGCTATTGTGAAGAGTGCTGAAATAAACATGGCTGTGCATGTATCTCTGTGGTGGGGTGGGTGTTGAGGGTACGTGCCTAGGAGTGGTATGGCTGGGTCAGGTGGCAAGTTCATTCCAAGTCTTCCAAGGGTTCTCCACACTGCTTTCCATAGTGGCTGTACAAATTTACATTCCCACCAGCAGTGGATGAGTGTTCCCCTTTCCCCACAACCTCTCCAGCACTTGGTATCATTTGTTTTCTTGATCCTAGCCAGTCTTATTGGAGTAAGATGATATCTTAAAGTGGTTTTGATTTGCGTTTCCTTAATGATTAGTGATGTTGAACACTTCTTAAGGTGTTTCTCAGCCATCTCTAATTCCTCACTTGTGAAGTCTCTGTTCAGTTCTTTGCTCCATCTATTGAGTTGGTCATTTGTTTTCTTTCTTCTTTGTTTTTTGAGTAGTTTGTATATTCTGGAAATCTATGTTTTGTCAGATGTATCTGTGGTGAAGATTTCCTCCTACACTATGGTATTTCTCTTCACTTCCTTGATTGTTTCTTTTGACATACAGAAGCTTTTGAGTTTAATGAGGTCCCATTTGTCAATTTTCGACCTTAATTCTTGCGCAGCTGCTTTCTGACTTAGGAAGTCTTTTCCTATGCCTATGTCTTGTAGTCTGCTGCCAGCTTTTTCTTCTATCTCCTTCAGAGTTTGGGGTTTCACATTGAGAGGTTTTTATTCCATCTGGAGTTGACTTTTGTGCAGGGCGAGAGGTAGGGGTTTAATTTCATTCTTCTGCAAGTGGTGATCCAGTTTTGCCAACACCACTTGCTGAAGATGCTGTCTTTCCTCCATCTAATGGGATTTCTATTGCTTAGGAAACTACGAGGATTTTAGGAGCTCTCTTCTAGGAACCAAGGATAAAGACGAAAAATTTTCATTTCTTATTGTAAATCACAATATCACAGTGACAATATCCATACATTCTTCAAGCTCAAAAAGAATACTTACCAAATGTATCCTGATCTATTTAGAGAAACTTCAAAATATTTAAAAGATTAGACACATTCAGTGCTCAGCTAGGGAATCAAGCCAGGAGTCAATGACAGAGAGAACTAGATTGTCTACTGCTTAGAAACCAGACAATAATGCAGGTGCTGTGATCAAGTTTAGTAAAGTTCTCCCTCACTTTATTCTTGGATGTGTGAAAAGGTGCTGAACTCTTAGTCAGTGTGACGGTTGATCTTCATTGTTGATTGGACTGCATGGATTCCTTTGAGTGTATCTGAGGAACATTTCCAGAGAAGGCTGAGGTGAGGGAGAGTCTCTGAGGGGGACAGACCTACTGTGAACAGGAGCAGCACAATCTACAAATGAGAGGAGGAGGAGGAGGAGGAGGAGGAGGAGGAAGCCAGTGCATGCACCATTTTTCCTGAGTGCATCAGTCTATTTGCTGTTGTCATTGCTGGAGACACCAGCTTCATCTGCTTGTCAACACAGACTGACACCAACCATTCAAGGAATCCCCAGGCTTTCAGACTCAGACTGGAGCCACATCATTGGTTCCTCCTTGTTCTGGGGCTTCCGGCTTCTTGCACTGATTAGCTAGTGGGTTCTCTGCCACTCCATCATTGGATCAAAGATGGCCAGTGTTGGACAACCCAACCTCCAACTGTGAAGGCCAATCCAATAAACTCAAAATTTATCAAGCTAAATTATACATACCCACTGGAGTCACCAGAAAATTCACCCATTGTTAGTGGGAGAACTACTTCAGAAACTTTCTATTGACTAAAGTATTGATCCAGTGATCTAG
The DNA here is from genome assembly GCA_009823505.1 of Rhizomys pruinosus. Taxonomy (NCBI): domain Eukaryota; kingdom Metazoa; phylum Chordata; class Mammalia; order Rodentia; family Spalacidae; genus Rhizomys; species Rhizomys pruinosus. The sequence goes on along the minus strand of VZQC01015026.1, from coordinate 88,877 downwards.
TGATACCTTTTCAAGACATGAGAGGAAATTCCCCAGGAAATGGGCACAAAGCTATTATTACTAACATTGCTAATGAGGGCAAAACACTGGAGAGCAGTGTTTTCAACAACTGTGAGCTGGAAAAATAATTGGATGGATTGATTCACAAACCATGAAACATTACACTGCAGGGAGACCAAATGAACTCTGCTGTGTGCGGCAGCAGTGATAAAGTTCACAATATAATGCTCATTTAGCCAAGAACCAGGAAGAGGAAGGAGACATTATCAGAGAGATGGAGACCACAAAGATGTCTTAGCCAATGCAGTTAACAAACATGAATTCTGGATTAAAAAAAAAAAAGTGAGACACTGTGCATTGAAGCTAACTGGAAGCAAATGAAATATAGACTGTGTTAAAAGGAGTTGCTGGGGCTGGAGAGATGGCCTAGTGGTTAAGAGCACTGACCGCTCTTACAGAGGACCCGGGTTCGATCCCCAGCACCCACATGGCGGCTGAGAACCGTCTGAAACTCCAATTCCAGGAGAACTCCAGTTCCAGGGGAATCCGACACCCTCTTCTGACCTCCGCGGCTTTGCACGACATGGGTGCACAAACTTGCATGCAGACAGTACATTGATACACATACAGAAATAAATAAATGCTGGGCGTGGTGGCGCATGCCTTTAATCCTAGCACTTGGGAGGCAGAGGCACGCGGATCTCTGAGTCCAAGGCCAGCCTGGTCTACAGAGTGAGTTCCAGGACAGCCAGAGCTACAGGGAGACCCTGTTTCAAAAAGACCAAAAAAATAAAAAAATAAAATAAATAAATAAATTTAAAAAAGGAGTTGCTGAATTACTGTTGATGCTCGTAAGGGTGGTACTGGTGAAGTTGTGTGGGAATACATGCTTATTCTTGGGAGTGTCCCACTCAAGTGTTTAGGAGTGAAGAATGTGATTGTGTAGCTTGCTTCTGGATGGGTGCACAAAAGGAAATGGTATTGTTAGAGAAAAATGAAAACCGTGTGCCACTATACTAAAGGTCAACATATAAGTGAGGCAGTGCATTGCGTTCCTCTGTCATTCTTTCAATGTTCCCAGGAACTCGGCTTTTTTTCCTAAATAAAATCAAAAGTAAGGACACAAAAACAAAAGGGAAAAATGTCAACAATGCCAATTATGCAAAATTTGTAAAAATAAAACCTAAAGGAAGTAAAAAGAATAGAAAGTCCAAATTGCTTTCTCTTTTTAAAATAGGACATCAGTAGAGAATGTCTGCTGTGTTTTTTACTGAATATTGAATTGGAAGTCCAAGTCACACAGTAATAAAAGGGGCAAAAATTGATTAAACAGAAAGAAACAAAATTATCTCCATTGAAAACCCAAGAGAATCTACAAGTAAATTATCAGAGCTAAGAGAACTGGACAGGGTTGCTGCACGTAAGATCAATAAATAAAGATAAGATGCACTTCTATATTAAAGGATTGAAGAGCTAGAAAAAAGTAAATTTTTGTGACATTCCATTCAAATATAGCAATGAAAATGAGTAAAACAAGATTAAATGTAACAAAGATAATGCAAGATTTTGATGTAGCAAGCACTAAAACTTCACTGAAAGGCACTAAAGAAGGGTCTAGTAATGGAGTGGTAAGCTGCATTCACAGAGGAGAAGATCCTTAAATATGTCCATTTCTCCTAAATCAATTTATAAATTCAATTTAATTCCAGTCAAAGTCTCCAAAAGGATTTTCTTTCAATTGGACAATTAGATTTTTAAAATTTATATGGTTAGTGTGTATGGAAGTTAGTGGCTCAGCTGGTAGTTAAGACTTCATCTTTAAAGCCGATGTCATCAAGATTGTATGCTACCTGAGGGAGGGTGGACCCCACCGAGAAATATACAATTAGATCTCCATCTTCAGCCATAGAAACGAAGCAGTACAGATGAACTAATGACCCAAACATGATAAACAAAAGCTGAACAGCTTCAGAATAAGCCAGGCATGGTGGCTGATGCCTATAATCCCAGCATTCATGAGCGGAAGTGGGGAGGATAACCACAGGTTTAAGGACAGACTGGGCTACATAGTGAGTTCCCCATCCACCAGGGAATGCTTGGTGGAGAGAGAAGTTCTATAATGCAAGCAGCGCAGATCAGAGTGACTCATGGTGGTGGCACAGCAGGGTCACCAAGCATGAGTCCCTTGGAGCTGTGCCTAGGGGGCGGGTTTCAGCTCCTCCTCTCCACAGCAGGCAGGTGGCCTGATCCACAGGTCTAACCCCCAGTCCTTGAGTTTCATCCTGAGGCAGCCAAGCGGGCTCCATCTGAAGTAGGTGAGCCACCCTCTCCTTTCTCTGCCCTCATATCTGCAGGAAGATGGGCTTTCCACAGGCTGTGGTGGTGGCTGGATAATTTCCATCAACAAACAAGCAGGTGGTTGTGTCAGAATCCCTTCCCCTGCTCCTGTCAATATGAGCACAAAGCGCCTTTAAAGTTGCCTCTAGGGGTCTAGAGAAGCAGCAGATGCTAGCTCTGTGTCTGAGCACCATGTCATCTGACTGTATCTACTACAGCATCTCCATGGTGTTGTCCTAACAGACATTGGGTTGTGCCCTAGAAACCTGCATGAGAGAAGGCGAGAACCAACTACCAAAACTGTCCTCACCCCCACATGAGTGCTATGGCATATGAATACACACACACACANTAAGTTCATATGAATAACTTCCTAGCTGTCTAGAAAGTTCCATTTTCTTATGGTCATAAACCACCAGTGGCTCTTATAATAATTTTGCTCTTTTTTCCAGAAGGGTCCGTGAGACATAGGTGACAATTTTGATATAGGTGTCCTATCCATGGATAAGTACACTGTAGTCTCTTATTCGCTGCACTTTGGCCAATTGTGGCTTTCTGTTGCATGCATAAGCTTCCCGATGACAGTTGAAAGATGCTTTCATATTTTTTCTAGCCTCTATTTTGGTATATTCACTGAGCCTTGGCTGTAGAGTTTGCATTATAGGTGTGGTATTTAGGGGCTTGGAACTTCACAATTATTCTCTGTGTTTGACCACTTGTGGAACTTTGTACTTGACTCCACCTGTTGCAAAAAGAAGCTTACTTGATGAGTGATGAGAGATATACTTATCTGTAAATAAAAGGATACATATTTTGAATACAGTGAGAAATTACATTGGGCTAGGGATGTGATAAAAGTATCTTTCTCTATGATCCATGTCCTCTTCAGGCATGGGTATTTGGCTATGTTTATAACATCATACATGAGTTCCCTCCCATTGACTGGGACTTAAGTCCAATTATACAGCTGCTGATCGACCCAAAAATAAAAGACTTGAGTGCTTAGCTGAGGAGCTATGAGTAACTGATAATCCCAGTGATAGGGAGAATCCCTCTTCTTTAATGGTGTAATTCTAGGTAAGTTAACTAGGCTCCAGTGGCTGGAAACATACCAAACGACATTTGGGAGCACAAACTTTATAGATCTTAATAAATAAAACAGAGTAATTGAAATTCATTGGGGAAACTGTGAAGGAGTGCAGAGAGGGGAGGGGATCTAAATATGTTCAAAATAATAGCAAATAAATTAAATGGGGAATAACTTGAGTAGGTAATAGCTGTATTGATTTTGTGAGAATTTCATAAAATGCATTTTGGTCATATTCAAGCCCCTTCCTTCATGTCTTCTGAGATCCACCCCTACCTCCTTCCTGCCTACCACTTTGTGTTCTTAATTTTGTTATCCTATCAATTCCAATTTATGTTTTCCCAATACTTTTGCATGTGGATGCATCCCCTGAAGTGTGATCAACCTACCCAGGGTCATACTAACAGAAAACCAACGCTCCCTACCAATTGCACTTGATCTCTGCCTTTGCCTCTACAACTTTGCTCTTACCCCCAGGGCCCACATTTTTGTTTTGTTTTGTTTTGTTTTGTTTTTTGCATGCATGTGTCTGTGTGGCATGCAAGTTTCTGAATATACATGTTCACATGTGTGTGGGTACACAGCTCTGTGTGTGTGTGTGTGTGTGTGTGTGTGTGTGTGTGTAGAGCTCTTCCTTCCTCTATCACTTTGACTAGTCTAGCTACCTGACAGATTTCCAATTTCCCCTCCAGCCATTCAAAGGTGCTGGGCTACAAATTCCAGTCTTCATTTGCATGTCAAGCACTTTACCTGCTGAGTTTTCTCTCCAGCCCTCAGGGACAGTATTTATTGCTTCAGCAGTTTTCCATGACTTCAGGTTTGTGTGTTTTTCTCTTTTTCTGCATTTACATTTAATGGGGTAGAAACATGTGTGTTCTTACCATCTTCCTAACCCAAGTTCTGCATCTTAATTTTGCTTAGGACTGCTTTCTACATTATTTCTCCTTTCCTGGTAGGCAGAATAATTCTTTATTTCATTGCCTTGTATTCAATTTGTAACCACTCATAAGAATGTGTTTGGGAGGGCTGAGTTTTGTGCATTCTTTCATTTTAATATGGCAATTACTATGAAGAGGAAAAATATATAATCTGTGCATTTAATATTGTTCATCATGTGATTTTTAAGCCAAATGTGGCTTACCTGAATTTATATTTCTATGTTTAGAACAAAGAAATTACCTTGCACTGCTTTGTCTACTAAATGCCTAACCATAGCTAAAAGAAGTAGAGGAACATTGGGACCCACCCTTAAAAGACTCAAAATGAGCTTACCACCTGACCCAGTCATGCAACTCCTGAGTATATCCACAAGACTCATCCTACCACAGAGTCTAGAATTAACCTACCATTTATTTTTGGGACTTTTGAATTTTGGTATATGGGTGGAGGGTGTTAGGTCTGGGCTTCCCAGAATCCCAAGGGTCACAGCACCATAGGTTATAAAAAGGTGTGAACCTCAAATAAAAGGCAAGTGAGGCTTAAGTCACTCCAGGAACGTGTTTTACTTCCATGTGGGACTGCCAGCACCAGCCTCCTGCAGACATGTGGTGTAACAGAGCAGCACAGGGCAAGATGGCGCCTAGGGCCTGCCCATTTATAGCCATGGGTGGGGCCTCAGGTACGGAGGAAGAGGTCAGAAGATTGACAGCCTCTGGAGGAAGTGGGCGTCTGTGTGCCCCTTGGGATTCTGGGAAGCCCAGACGTAACAGAGATTATGTATGCATATTTTAGAATAATATAAAATCAAAATGGAAAAATGTGAATCCTGAAATATGCTTTGGAAATAACATACAGTTTGTTTTCAGATGACCTAATTTTACTATAGGTGAGACATATGTGTATGTGTATGTATGTGCACATATATATATATGCATACATATATATATATGTATATATCTATCCATCTATATACCTATATATAGATAGGTATATAGATGGATAGATAGAAGATATACACATACATACATACATACATACATAGATGGGTAGACAGAATACAGATAGATGATGATGATAGATAGGTAGGTAGAAGATAGATAGATGATAGATAGATAGATAGATAGATAGATAGATAGATAGAAAGATAGACTGATAGGCAGACAGATAGGCAAGCAGATAGAGAGGGGATTTCACAGGGGCTTGGCTCCCATCATTATGGAGACCAAGAAGTCACACAGTAGGCCATCTGCAAGCTGGAAAACCAGGGAAGTCAGTAGGAAACTCAGTCCAACTCCAAAGGCCTCAGAGCCAGGGAAGCTGACAGTGTGGATCACAGTCTGAGGCCTGAGAAGATGTGGGGGAGGCTAGTACTAAGCCTGGAGCCTAGATGCTGGAGAGCCTAGAGTTCCAGAGGGGAGAGGAAGCCTGTCCCAACTCCTGGGGTAGGGAGGGGAGAGGCTGAAACAAGGGAGGGGAGGAAAAAGAGAGAGCAGAAAGGGGGAAGAAGAGTAGGAGAAAGGGGAGAGGAAGAGGAAAAGGAAGAAAGGATGAGGAAGAGGAAGAAGAGGAGAGATTTGCTTTTCCTAGGCATTGTTCCATCACCTGATTGGACAGTGCCCACCCACATTGGGTGGGGACAGTTCTTCCCTACTGAGTCTACTGACTCAAATCCAAATCTCCCTAGAAACAGCCTGCTCTAGTCTGTGCTATTATAGTGAAACAAGTTAAATGGAGTGACTTTTGAAGAATAGAAATTTATTTATCTTCTACAAATGGTGATCCAGTTTTGCCAGCGCCATTTGCTGAAGATGCCATCCTTCCTCCATTGAGGTTTTTTTGCCCCTTTGTCAAATATGAGGTGGCTGAAATTGTATGAGCTCAAGTTTGGATCTTTACTTTTGTTCCATTGGTCAATGGGTCTGTTTTTGTGCCAGTACCAGGCTGTCTTTATGACTATGCCCCTGTAATATAGCTTGAAGTCTGGTAGAGCAATCCCCCCATACTGTATTTTTCACTCAGGGTTGCTTTAGCTATCCTGCATCTTATTAAACCCCTACCTCTCACCCTGTACAAAAATCAACTCCAAGTGGATCAAAGATCTCAACATGAAATCCAAAACCCTGAAGGTGATAGAAGAAAAAGTTGGCAACAACCTGCAAGACATAAGCATAGGAAAATACTTTCTAAATCAGACAGTAGCTGCACAGGAAATAAGGTCAACAGTCAGCAAATAGGACCTCATCAAACTCCAAAGCTTCTGTATAGCGAAAGAAACAATCAAGGAAGTGAAAACCCACAGAGTGAGAGGAAATCTTTACCAGTGATACATCTGACAGAGCATTAATATCCAGAATATATAGATTATTCAAAACAACAACAACAACAACAACAAAGAAGTAAGAAAATGACCTACTCAGAAGATGGAGTAAAGAGCTGAACAGAGATTTCACCAGTGAGGAATTAAAGATGGCTGAGAGGGCTGGAGAGATGGCCTAGTGGTTAAGAGCGCCGACCACTCTTGCAGAGGACCCGGGTTCGATCCCCAGCACCCACATGGCGGCCGAGAACCGTCTGGAACTCCAATTCCAGGAGAACTCCAGGTCCAGGGGAATGCGACACCCTCTTCTGACCTCCGCGGCATTGCACGACACGGGTGCACAGACTTGCATGCAGACAGTACATTCATACACATACATAAATAAATAAAATTGATAAAAAATTTTTTTAAAAAGATGGATGAGAAACATCTTGAAAAGTGTTCAACATAGTAATTAAGAAAATGCAAATTAAAACCACTTTAAGATATCATCTCACTCTGGTAAGACTGGCTAGGATCAAGAAAACAAATGATACTAAGTGCTGGAGAGATTGTGGGGAAAGGGGAACCACTCATCCACTGCTGGTGGGAATGTAAACTTGTACAGCCACTATGGAAAGCAGTGTGGAGAGCCCTTAAAAGACTCAAAATGAGTTTACTACTGACCCAGTTGTACCACTCCTGGGTATATACCCACAAGACTCATTCTACCACAAAGATACATGCACGTCCATGTTTTATTGTAACTCTCTTCACAATAGCAAAGAGCTGGAACCAAGCCAAATGCCCCTCAACAGATGAATGGATGACAAAAATGTGGTACATCTACACAATGGAGTTTTATTCAGTGGTAAAGAAAGATGACATCATGAACTTTGCAGGTAAATGGATTGAACTGGAAGCCATTATGCTAAGTGAAGAAACACAGTCCCTGAAAAACAAATGGCAAATGGTTTCCCTCATTTGTGGATGCTAACACCAAATCCCCAGTTGAAAGGCAAGCTGAACAAGATTATTGTTATATTTCTTTTTATCTGAAAACCACTACATTGTTATAATGTAAATCTCTTAATGGGCTCTAGAATTGACCCACCACTTATTTTCAGATTCTGTCATTACTGTATATGAATGGAAAGTATGTATTCATATTTTAGAGTAATATAAAATTAAAGGAGGAAAACACAAATTCCTAAACATAAAAAAAGACTGAGAGAAAGATGCAGGACATTTATGGCAGAATCCATGATCTGGGGTGGGGTGGGGGGAAGGGAAAGGGGAATATGTCTAAATTGAACTGAAAAATAATGTCTGAAATACACAAAACATCAATAAAAGTATTATATTAGAGCCGGGCGTGGTGGCGCATGCCTTTAATCCTAGCACTTGGGAGGCAGAAGCAGGCGGATCTTTGTGAGTTCAAGGCCAGCCTGGGCTACAATGTGAGTTCCAGGACAGATGGGGCTACAGGGAGACCCCCCCCCAAAAAGTATTATATTAGAAAAAATTTATTTCTCCCAATTCTGTATGCTGGGAAGTCCTGCTACCACATAGTTGGGCCTTTTCTCTGCTTCAAAGATAGAGCCATGGGCACCAGATCTTCCTCAGGAAGGAGCGGTGTGTGGAACTGACCCAGTGCTAGGTCCTTACATGGGAGAAAGCACAGAGCAGATCCGTTCCCACACATCCCATGGTGGAATGGTGTTCGCCCATTAGTGAGGCTCTTCCTGCCTCCCAAAGGCCCCTGACTCCTACACTGTCACAGTGGGAATCTACATGAATTCTGAAGACCCATTCAGACCCCACCAATAAAAGGAGATATTCCCACCAATAACTCTTTACCAGCTATCTAGATAAGTCTCAAGTCAATCAAGCTAACCTTAAAATTAAACATCATATCAGCTCCATTTATTTAGTTACTTATTTTCATCCTAAATAAAGAAATGAGTGATCATCAGAGAAAAATAAGAAAAAATGCAACATAAAAGAGAAAGCATAAGTCAAACAAATGGTAAAACTGACTATAAAGGAAGTGGAAGTAGTTCAGGTAATAGGCAATAGTTTTCAAAACTAAAAAATTATTTATTTACTTTATATGTTTGAGTGTTATATCTGCAGGTGTGTAAGTGCACCAGTGTCATGCAATGCCCATAGAGGCTAGAAGAGGGTTCCCGATCTCTGGAACTGGAGTTACAGATGGTTGTTAGCTGCCATGTGGTTGCTGGGTCCAAAGTGGAGTCTTCTTCAAGAGCAGCCAGTGCTCTTAACTTCTGAGTCATCTCTCCAGCCCCAGTTTTCCAAAACTTTTGAAAGCTCTGAGATGTTGCCACCAAACACATCAGGGTTGTTATGAAGATTAATTCAGAGAGCATTTGGAAAGCAAAAATATAGTTGTGAAAATAAAAATAAAAATTTAAAATATAAAATCCAGAAGGTAGAACAAAAATACAAATATAAATACAAATGAATGTAAAATGGAACACAGCTTCTGGCTGACAGGAATTCCAGGGAGAGAACTGGAGAAATGGATTCCCCAGGATGGGAGGACACAGACCAGGGTGCCCAGCATAGCAAATGGCAGAACTATACACCATGGCAATGTGTCTAAACATCAATGATAAAGCTCAGATCATGGAAGCTCCCAGAGAGAAACAAACAAAACAAGTCACAGCCAAAGGAACAGAATTCAAAATGGCATCTGAAACAAAGAACACTAGGAAAGAAGAGAGAAAACTGTAAGGGAGAAATCGCTTTCAATCTCAATTCGATAGACAAGGAACCATCAATATTAAATAAAATCTTAAAGCTAAAATTATTATTTTTATTATTTATTTTTTATTATATTTTAAGGGATTCATAATGAATTCATAAAGAGCACAGTTGTTTTCAGATCACATTGACATTGCTCAGTTTGCCATACAATTTCGCAATCCACAGATGAGGGATAGCATTTGTAGTTTGATTTTCTTCACTCAGCATGATGTCCTCTAGCTCCAGCCATTTATCTGCAAAGCTCATGATGTCATCTTTCTTTACTGCTGCATTGAACTCCATTGTGTAGATGTACCACATTTTCTCTATCCACTCGTCAGTTGAGGGGCATTTGGGTTGGTTCCAACTCCTTGCTATTGTGAAGAGAGCTGAAATAAACATAGCTGTACATGTATCTCTGCGGTAGGATGACTCTTGTGGGTACATGCCCAGGAGTGGTATGACTGGGTCAGGTGGCAAGTTCATTCCAAGTCTTCCAAGGGTTCTCCACACTGCTTTCCATAGTGGCTGCACGAGTTTACATTCCCACCAGCAGTGGATGAGTGTTCCTCTTTCCCCACAACCTCTCCAGCACTTGGTATCATTTGTTTTCTTGATCCTAGCCAGTCTTATTGGAGTAAGATGATATCTTAAAGTGGTTTTGATTTGCGTTTCCTTAATGATTAGTGATGTTGAACACTTCTTAAGGTGTTTCTCAGCCATCTCTAATTCCTCACTTGTGAAGTCTCTGTTCAGCTCTTTGCTCCATCTATTGAGTGGGTCATTTGTTTTCTTTCTTCTTTGTTTTTTGAGTAGGTTTATATATTCTGGAAATTCAATGCTTTGTCAGAATGTGTCGAGGTGAAGGTTTCCTCCCACTCTGTGGATTTCTCTTCACTTCCTTGATTGTCTTTCTTTTGATTGTACAAAGACTTTTGAGTTTATATGAGCCCCATTTGTCAATTGCCCGACCTTAATTTCTTGCAGCAGATGCTTGTCTGATTCAGGAGTCTTTTCCTATGCCATATGTCTGTATAGGCTGCTTCCAAAGTTTTCTTCTATCCACCTTCAGAGTTTGGGGTTTCACGTTGACGGTCTTTTAATCCATCTGGAGTTGACTTTTGTACAGGCGAAGGCTAGGGGTTTGAATTTCATTCTTTCTACAAGTGGCGATTCAGTTCTGCCAACCACCCACTTGCTGAAGATGCTGTATTATCTCCATTGTGTCTTCTTTGGACGCCCTTGTCAAATATGGAGATGGCTGAAATTGTAGGTGCTCAAGTTTGGATTCTTCAGTTTTGTTCCATGTCAAACAGTCTGTTTTGTGCCAGTACCAGGGCTGTTTTTATGACTATAAGCCCTATAGTATAGTTTGAAGTCTGGTATAGAGATTCCCCTGTATTCTCTTTTCACTCAAGAGTATGTTTTTGGCTATTGGGGTCTTTTTGCTTTTCAAATGAAATTAAGGACTTTTTTCAAGCCTGTGAAGAAACTCTTCGGGATTTTAATTTGGGATGTGTAAATCTATACAAGAGTTTGGCGTAGAAATGGACATTTTTGCTATATTATTTTTCCCAATCAGGAGCATGGGGAGGTTTGCCATCTTCCATGGGTCTTTCATATATTTATCTTAAGGGGTTTAAAAAAAATTTTTTGTTGTTAGAGATCTTGGGTGTCTTTGGTTAGGTTGTTCCTGGGATTTATTGTTTTGAGTTATTGTGAGGGAAGGTCTCCTTGAATTCCCTCTTCGATTGCTTGTTGTTGTGTAAAAAAACTACAAAAAAAATTTTTTTATTTTATTTATTTTTCATCTGTGTATGAACGTACTGTCCTGCATGCCAGGTTTGTGCACCTGATGTCTTTCAATGCCATGGGAGGTCAGAAGAGGGCGTCGGAAATTCCCCTGGAACTGGAGTTAAATGGTTTTGCCACCTGTGGGTGATGGTGGTATGTCTGGAACCAACTTGGGTCTCGCAAGCAGCAGTCAGTGCTCTTTAAACCACTAGGCCATTTCTCCAGCCCCAGGCTACTGATTTTTTTGAAGGTTAATTTTGTATCCTGCCAATACAAATTGCTGAATGCTGTAATAATCATTTCTAGAAGTTTTCTTTCGGTGGACGTTTTAGCATCCCTTAAGTTAAACAATCATATATCATCAGCAAAAGGGATAGCTTCGACTTCCTTTTCCAATTAGAAACCCCTTTAATTTTCCTTTCTCTGCCTTATGCACCTAGCAAGTGTTCAAGCACTATATTTGAGAGGAGTGGTACAGGGGGCAACATTGCCGAGTTCCTGCCTTTAAAGGGAAAGTTTCTGTAGCGTCTCCCCATTTAGGATGATATTGGCTGTGGGTTTACCTGTATATGGCTTTGATATACATTATAGGAAATGACCTCCAATGTAAATTTCCCTCTAGGACTTTAAAGCTCGAAGGGATGCTGGATTTATCTTAGTAAAGGCTTTTTTCAGCATCATTTGAGATATGGTTGTTGGTTTTGTCTTTCACGTCCATTTAATATGCTTGATGATTTTAAATGATTTCATATGTTGAACCATCCCTGCATCTCTGGTATGAATCCAACTTGGTCATGATGGATGATCTTCTTGATGTGGGTCTGTATGTGATTTGCCAGTATCCTGTTTAGAATTTTGGCATCTGTGTTCATTAGGGAGATGGGTCTATAGTTCTCCTTTTTGGTTGTATCTTTGCCTGGTTTTGGTAATAGAGTGATGCTGGCTTCATAGAAGGAATTTGGGAGAATTTCCTCTGTATCCTTCTAAACAATTTCAGTAATAATGGTTGTAGGTCTTTTTGAAATATTTTATGGAATTCTACCATGAAACTGTCTGGGCCTGGGCTTTTTTTTTAGTTGGGAGGTTTCTTATTACATCTTCAATTTCTTCGTATATTATGGATCTGTTTAAGCTGTGGATCTCTTCTTGGTTGAGCTTTGGTGATTCCCCGGATTTCAGGTATTCATCTATTTCTCCTAGGTTTTCAAACTTGGTAGAGTATAGGTTTTGGAAGTATTCCCGTATGATTTTCTGGATCTTTTCCTTGTCTGTTGTGATATTTCCCTTTTCATCATAGATTGTATTGATTTGGAGTTGTTCCTTTTTTCTTTTGGGCTAGAGGTCTGTCTATCTTGTTTATTCTTTCAAAGAACCAACTTTTGGATTCATTGATTTTTGTATTGTTTTCTTTGTTTCTATTTCATTGATTTCTGCTCTGATTTTTGTTATTTCTTCCTGTCTGTTGCCTTTAGGGTTCATCTGTTGTTGCCTCTCAAGTGCTTTTAGCTTCATTGTTAGATCATTCACTTGTGCTCTTTCTGTTTTTCTAATGTAGGCACCCAGGGCTATAAACTTCCCTTTTAGGACTGTTTTTAAAGTATTCCATAGGTTTTGTTCTGTTGTATTATCATTGTCATTCAGTTCCAGGAATGCTTTTATTTCTTTCTTTATCTCTTCCTTGATCCATTCATTATTCAAGAGTGTGTTGTTCAGTCTCCATGTGTTCTTGTAGATAGTAGGGCTTATCCTGGTGTTGATATTGAGCTTTATTGCACTGTGGTCTGATAGAATGCATGAAATTATTTCAGTCTTTTTGTATTTGTGGAGATTTCTTCTGTGTCCCGGTATGTGGTTGATTTTGGAGACTGTTCCATGGGGTGCTGAGTAGAAAGTGTATTCTCTGGTATTAGGGTGGAATATTCAGTAGATGTCTGTGAGGTCCATTTGGTGTATCATATCATTCAGTTCAGATGTCTCTCTGTTTATTCTTTGTCCTGTTGACCTGTCCAAAGGGCTCAGTGGGGATATTTAAGTCCCCTAGTATGAGTGTACTGTGGTTAATCTGTGCCTTGTGGTCCTGGAGAATTGTCTTTATAAAGTTTGGTGCACCAGAGTTTGGTGCATATATATTCATAATTGTGAAATCTTCTTGGTGAATTGTTCCTTTGGCAAAAATGTAATGGCCTTCTTTGTCTCTTCTGATTTCTTTTATTTTGAAGTCTATTTTGTCTGACATTAAAATAGCAACACTTGTTTTCTTTTTGGTACCATTTGCTTGGAATATTTTTTCCATCCTTTCACTTTAAGGTGGTGCCTGTCCTTGAAGTTAAGATGTGTATCTTGTAGACAGTATATCAATGGGTTCTGTTTCCTAATCCAATCTCCTAATCTATGTCTTTTTATTGGGGAATTTAGTCTATTAATATATTTTTTAATTTTTTTAAATTAATTTTTCTCTATGTGTATTAATGTACTGTCTGCATGCAGGTCTGTGCACCCATGTCGTGCAATGCCGCAGAGGTCAGAAGAGGGTGTCAGATTCCCCTGGAGCTGGAGTTCTCCTGGAGTTGGAATTTCAGACAGTTCTCAGCTGCCATGTGGGTGCTGGGGATCGAACCCGGGTCCTCTGCAAGAGCAGTCGCACTCCTAACCACTAGGCAATCTCTCCAGCCCCTCGTCCATTAATATTTAAGGTGATGACTGATAGGTTTGTGTTGCTTCCTTTTGCCTTATTATCCATTCGCGGTTTTGGTTTAGGTTTCTACTTCTAGGCTAAAATTATGTTTTAAAAAGATATATTTTCAGCTTTCCTAGGACTTGGGTCATTTCTTTTATGCAACCTTTTCTGAGGGAATTACTTAAGGGTGTGCTCCAGTAAATAAAGTCCCCTTCAGATAAACCAAGAGAAAATTGTACCATACTGAAGAGAGTGATTGATCATTCAAAGACTCTGACTAGAGGAATGGATCTGAAGAGTAATTAGTCCAGTTGTGTGTGTGTGTGTGTGTGTGTGTGTGTGTGTGTGTCCCTGGGTCAGTAGTTCACACTGGTAATCATTTTGCTCTCAGAGACATTTGACAAAATCTAGAGACAGTTTGGGTCGTCACAGCAAAGAAAGGAGGTATCACTACTGACATCTCCTTGGCAAAGAGTACAGATGGTCAACCATTAAAGCACAGCCCAGCTCTCCCACACCCCCCAAAATTTGTTCAGCACAAAATAATGGCAGTGCCAAGCAAGAATACAAGCCAATGGGGATCCACTGTCTCTCTTTTAAATAATTTTGTTTTCATTTTTGTGTGTATAGTGTATGTATGTGCATGTGTGTGAACATGTGTGCAGTTGCCTGTACACATGTATGCATGTGCAGGTAAAGTCCAGAGGCTGATGTTGAGTGTCTTCTTCTGTCACACTCTCCCTTTTTTTGAGACAGAATCTCTCACTGAACCTGGAGCTCACTGATTGGCTAGCAAGCACCAGGGATCTACCTGTCTCTGCTCCCTGTGGTGGGGTTATAGACATACACCTCTGCACCTGGCTTTCACATGGGCGCTGGGAATCTGAACTCAGGTCCTCATGCTTGTGCAGCAAGCACTTCTCACTGAGCCATCTCCTTAGCCCCCACTGCTCCTCTTTGCTTACTAGTGCATCCCCAGACCACAACAGAGTGCTTAGTCCTCAGTCAATCTTTGTTGAATGTGATTAACATGAATAGCAATCTAGATTGGAAAGGGACAGATGTCCCAGGAACTGGGTGAACAAGAATTTTGGCTGCAGAGCAGTTTGATTCTTGCCATCAAATCTTAGATGAGGGGTCTTAAGGCTAGGTGATGCAGGTTGGATTCCAGGATCTAAGGTCATGGCGGGGGGGGGCGTTTATCATGGATGGCAGATTCACATGGTCAGCAGCAGGCACACACACACCATTCTAAAGCAGCCAGTAGATAGTCTTCAGACTGGGTGGAGGCTTCTCCCAGTGTGTGTGGAAGGCAAGATTCACAGGCAACTACTGGACTACACATAGCTAGGAGACCCTCAGGGGACATTTCATCGGCACAATCTGGAGTCTGACGGGTGCTGCAGTCGGACCGGGGCTGCTTACAAACTCCGAGGAGAACTCCCCTGGGGTTGGGCTTCTGCACACCAGCAACTCCCCTTGTGCTCTGTTCTTGTCTGTCAAATGAGGGCATGAACAACCATCAGGGGCTTCACGCAAGCTTTAGCGTGGCTTTGGAGCTTCGAGAGACATGGTATATGGCCACAGGGTATGGGGGATGTTGGGGGCAGAGGTGAGCCTGGGTGACTCTTCCCTCACTCCACTGCTGCCTGACCAGCTTGTCCTTTGTCTCTTTCACATATCGCTGTGATTTCAAATTCCACCCCAGCATGTTCCTCCTGCATCCTGAGATCTCCCATTTCTCCTTCAGCATCATTGTTATTTTTATTATTTTGAAATGATGGTAACCATTCCAGTCCCAGCACGGGTCTAGCATTAGGCCAAGCCTTCTATGCTCATTCTGGGGCCTCCTTCTCTCCATTTCAGACATCAAGCAAAGCCTCCCAAGGCAGAGCTTGGTCTATCCCTTCCCAGCTGGCCTCCCAATAGGACTCAGGGTCAGTCCAGGACTGACTGATGCTATCACCCTCTGGTTTGACCACAGCACAGCACTGCTTCCTGGTGCACTGGCCAGGCTCTGCCGCAAGTCAAAGAGGCAAGGTCTCTGGCCAAGGATCCCCCTGGTCAGTCAATTCCTGGAAGCGTTTAACCATGTGGAGACCCTGGACCCACCCATTAGGGGGAATCAGTGGAGAAAGCCTGTAAAGAACTGTGCACATAGTGAAGCAGAAGCTATGAGAGCTGGGTAAAAGATCCAGGCAGATCTGTAGGGAAGGGACAAGGCTGTGGAGTGCCACTCAGTGTAATTATGACAGAGCTGTGGTGTACCTGCACTACTCTGGAGTTGGGAATCCACCTATGGACAATACAGACCCTTATCCCTCCCTACCTTCTAAAGGCCTTATTTACCAAGGAGACACAGACTATCAGCAAGTCTGTGCACATCAGGAACATGATGTGGAATATTAAATAATGTAAGTGCTGAGGTTAGGATAAGTAGCACAAAGATGAAGAACAGGGATTGATGGAACAAAGAGTAGAGAGCTGATGATTCAGATTTAAGAGACCCCGAGAAGACTGCATAAAGCCTGCCATGCTTGAAGCCGACCTGGAGAGGGCACTTTCCCCTGACAGCCTCTAGGGGGCAGCATCTTTTCATCCAGGGAGTAACAGTCCCTAATCCTAACTAAAAATGTCTCTAAAATGGGGCATCCTAGAAACAACACATTCAAAACTTCTGGGATGTGAGTATTGTTCTTTGATCTACATAAATGGGGGTTCATACTGTAAAAACACACAGAGCTATACTTAGGACCACTGCGCTGTGTGGGTTGTGCGTCAAGAATAAGTCAAAATGACACCTACACCTTAAACCTCTGCTTTAATCTAAATCATAGTTTGCCTTGTTTTGCCCACCCATTGGCAATTAGGGCTCTGTCATTTTTTTTTTAGATTTTATGTAACACATTAGTGCAGACAAAACGCTCAGAGCAGGGCCTGAAAGGTAGGAAGCATTTAATGGATGTCGGTGCCTGCTCTGGTACACACCCACGTAAGTCCCCCGCGCTTTGCAGTGGAGGAAGAACCTGTGGAGACACTTGCCTGAAATCCGATGGCAAAATCCTAGAATGTGGTGATTTTCCTCAAGCTTTTATGGATAACTTGCTTATACCTATTTCAATAGCAGTTCAAAAGGTGACGATTACCAGGGGGGTCTGGCCAAAGCGCCCATCTTGGTTTTCATAAAGAAAACTCTCTTCAGACTTCTATTTCATTAGTTGACCTTCAAGTTAATTAAAATGGATGGTTCATGGGGCTGGAGAGATGGCTCAGCGGTTAAGACTGCTCTTGCAGAGGACCCAGGTTAGAATCCCAGCACCCACATGGTGGCTAAGAACCAGCTTTAACTCCAGTTCCGGGGGAATCCAACCCCCTCTTCTGATGTCTGCCAGCATTGCACTACATGGGTGCACCAATGTACATGCAGACAGTACACTCATACACATAAAAAACAATAAATAAATAAAATTAATTTAAAAAATGTATGGTTCACTAATGAGATCAACCAACATAAAAAGGTTTGGATACAAATACAGCTATCACTAAGCAGGCAGAAGACCCCACTGACAGGTGTAGAGAAGACAGCTAAAGTTAAACAAGCATCATCAGCCTGAAGACATCAGGCACCAGGAGCTCTGGACGCTGGGGTGAGCTGGAATAATCTAGACATCTGATTCAATGGAGACCAACACAGGAAAGTAACACTGTCTACTCTAAAATGCTGGGATCACATGTTTCCATATGGGGGTGCCCATCAGGCCCATCACCCTTTCCTGCAAGCCCTAGGTAAGGCTGCTTCTGGGTAGTAGGAAAAAAAAATAATCAAAGGCATGTATAGTACAATTTCAGGTCCAGTACTGAGTGCCTTGCAAAATTTAGTCTGACCTATGTGCCCCATAAACTCATTAAAGATGGAATAACGTCTCCTTACTTGTATCTATTGGCTCTTGATGTGCAAACAAACCTTCGAGAACGTAGTGGCTGAAAATGACTCATTACTTAATGTAGCTCATAGTTCTGTGGGTGGCACCAGGCTGGGCTCAGTGTGGTAGTTCATCTAGCTTCTGTTCTGCCTCGTCATGTGACCATGATATAAGTAGCTCAGTTGATCTTTCGTTGTCCTGAAGGATTCATCCATCTTCTTCACATGGTACCCGGGCATGATTCCATGCTGGATCGTGAAAGCTTTCAGGATATCTTGAGACTCAGCACAGTGATACTTCTGCCAATCAGTTGGCCAAATCAAGTCATGACTAGATTAAGGGGTAGAACTGTTGACTCCACCTCTTCACAAAGCCACATTGCAAAGGGGTCTGGAATAATTACAGCCACTTCTGCCAACAGCCCCCCTCCACTTTCATAAAGGAAGAAACTGGAGCTCAAGCCAGGTAAGCGGACTTGTCTATCCAGAGCCTCCCAGCTAGGGAGTTCCAGAGCTAGGACAACGTGGCCATGGGAGCTTAATAACTAATCTTTTCACCAGGCCAAGCTAAGCTCTAGAACAAATGAGACTATTTTAATTTTGTAGCCCTGGCTGGCCTGGAACTCACTGTATAGATAAGGTTCATCTTGAACTAACAGAGATCTGCCTGCCTCTGCCCCAAGTGCTGGACCTGTGCAACCAAACCCTGCTCGTTTCTAACAAGGCTTCAGATTTTTCAACATGGATCCAAACTGTGCTTTTAGGTAGGCCTTACAATATTCCATGGAGGGGAAACAATGGTCCCATTTTACTGATAAGGAAACTGAGGCTCCGAAATATTGAGGTTACCTAGCAACTGATCACAAGGAAGAGTTCATGTGGCAAAGAATTTGAACTCATTTCTTCACATTTAATGATGCTCTCTGCTTTGTGGCAGTGGTGGGGTGGTATGGGAGGTATGGGTTTCCTGTTTTCAAGTCTGCTATTAATTTTAGGGATCCTGGAGACTTCTAATCAGGGCTACACAAACTGACAATACCATAGATCCTTGAAAAATTTAGCATTCCATATGAAATTGAATTGCATTGAAGTGTTTGGGGAAGGTGATTTTTGGTGGTGGGAAGAGTTTTTATTAGATTCTCCATAGAGGTCTGGGACCTCTACAAAGTCAAGTACAATATTTCTAGAAAAGTCCTGACCTTCCTCCCAACCAGACAGACCTCAGAGAAGACCTCACAGTTGACATGTTCTGGGCTAGCAGGAGCCTTGAAGATGCCTCTGAAGAAAGGGATGAGATCATGGACCTGGGCCTTGAGACCTAAAGCATGCCAGGCAGGGGAATCGATGGGCTGCGGCGGCCCGAGGGTGTAGCAGTGCGCCTCAGACCAGAGGACTGTCCGCCATCCACAGCTTTGGATTTTGAGATCAGGGGCTGTGGACCTAACCTTTTTCTCCTTTCTGCCTCAATATCTGACCAGTGACTCAGCCTCCTCGGATCCGGAAGGCCCTGCTTGGGGTCCAGATTCTACCCACCTCTCCTTCGCATCCCACTTTGGCAGGGAGGATCGTCTAGTGGAAGGGTGACCACAAAGTCATCAAATGAGAGATCCAACAAACAGCACCGGGATGGAAACTAGGGGAGAGGAAACGGGACCTGCCTGCACCTGCCGCACCTGCCACCCGCCGGCTCCTCCAACCATCCACAGTGCCCGCCCACCTGTCCCGCCCAGTCTGGGTCTGGAGGAATCTGGCCATTCTCCCTTCCAGCCTGCTCTCATCTCCTCTTCTGTGGACTAGTGGCTGTTCTGACTTTTTCTAATCCATTTTCAGTAGACACAATCAAAACAGATCTGTGCTAGCCTGCGCAGCAACATCCACTCCTATAAAAGTACTGCTGGCCCTGCCCCCTCTCAGGCTCCTTGCACCCCGAGCTCCTCCCAGCGAGTGCTCAAGTCATGGCTCCCAAAAGTAAATACCCAGCAATTTGCCAGTACCTGGAGACTGAGCATGGAGCCAAGATTTTACACCAGAGATACCAACCGATACTAAAACTCAAGTCCCTTTCTTTTTCTTTTCTTTGGAGGACTAGTTGACCAGTCCACTACTGACCCCTCCCACTGTGCCTTTATATCACTGGGTCCCTATGGACGCTGCTGTTCTGTCTGCCTGGGGCAAGTTCTCATCTTTACTGAACTAAGCTCTCCTGAGAAACCTCCTTGGTATTTCTGTCTGTGCCGTTCCACCATGGTGAATGACTATTCTCCATCCTCCTTTTAGAAATGCAATGCTCCATCATGACAGACTCCAAGTCTGGTGGAGTGCTCCATCCCAAGGCACAATGCCTGGTGGCATAAAGTCACCCCAGCAGCAGAATGAATGAATGAATGAACCACCTAGAGAAGCCCACACTCCCTCTGGGCTCTCTCCCATCTCTACCTCACTTCGTTTGTTCCCTGCTGTGACACAGCCTATAGTCACCTGAGAGGGAGGCCCCGACTGAGGGACACTGGAATGGTCCTCTTACCAGATTGTGTCCCATTCCATGGGAGACACACAGTGTTTCCACTGTGGTCACTCAAAGATCATCTTGCAATGCTTAGAGAGCAGCACCCAGGTGAGTCCAGAGTCACCTCATCCTCTTTGAACTGGGAGACGGGAAAGATACACTGGTACTGAGCTCAGGGCTTGGGCTGGGGGCTTGTTAGTGGAGCAGAACCTCCTCTGTGCTCACCTGAAACACACCCAGTTCTGTCACTGACCTCCGTTCCTATTTGGTTACAGCATCACTGGCCTTAGTTTCCTTACTGGTAAAATGAAGAGAGTCTTCTATCCACAAAACTGTCTCGGAAATCCTTCTAGCATTAAAATTCAAATGTTCTGTGTATGCTTCTGTGGTACCTGGGAACCAGGGAGAAAGCCAGATCTGCATTAAAGACTCTGCAAGGCCAGTTGACTGGTTTAACAGACCTTTAGCTTCTACCAGTCCCAAAGCTAAGAATGTCATCAGGTAGCGTGTGAAACCTAGAATGGACTTTTCCACCTTGCAGTAATCTGCCCAACTGATGTTTTCACCAGTGTATTTATTTTTTAATTAATTAATTTATTTATTATTTTATGTATGAGTCTCATGCCTGCATGCATGTAAGTGCATCCATGTCGTGCAATACCTAGAGAACAGAAGAGAGTGTTGGATCCCTTGGAACTGGAGTCAGCTGCCATGTGGGTGCTGGGAACTAAACCCGGGTCCTCTGCTAGAGCAGCCAGTGCTCTTAACTGCTGAGCCATCTCTCAGCCTCCATCAGTGTATCTTAAATACATTTACTTAAGGGGTTCTTTGTGCTATTATGTAGAAACTACATGAAACTATTACCAAATTAGAATATGGTATTTGGGAGAATCTGAACCTGTGTTCCTGAGCCATGATCATTCATAATTGATTATAGAACAAACTATCTCTTATTCCCTTTGAGGTAAGAGCTGTGTCTTTGCTTTGACAGTTTTTGGCACCTGAACGTGGGACTCCAGGATGCTCCCCTTCACTAGTGTAGTCCCTCAGAGCATCACCAGCACCAGCGTGGGGCCCGCAGTGCCCAGCCGTCTTGGCTGCCTGCTTGGGTGAATGTTGGTGAGTTCATTCTGGGGCTTGGACCTGCTTGGTTTGGCTGGTGATGGATTGTTTTATTCTGAGCAAGTTTGTGTAACTTTTTGGATATTCCCAGTTTTTTGTGTATATTGAACTAGAAGTCATAGACACTAGAATTAAGCATCAGAAATGGGCAACAGGCTTTAATTGGAATTTTAAAAGTTCTGATGAAAAGAATTGATGAAATTGGTCATTTACCAGAAAAAAATTGCTATGGGTTTTAGCAACTACATTTATGTTAAAAAGGAGATGTTTAAAAATAGCTGGAGCTAGAAGACATCAAGCTGAGTGAAATAACACAGTCCCAGAAAAACAAAGGACGGATGGTATCCCTCATCTGTGGATGCTAGTGCCAATTACCTAGTTGTATTTCTTGTGCACGGCCCCTTGAGCTTTTGTCCAAGTAGTTGGGAGTGATGCATATTGGAAACAACAAAAACAACAACAATAACAACAACAACAACAACAACAGAAAGGACTGCATCAAAGAACTGACTGAAACAGTGAACTTCTGCTCAAAACAGTCAACTTCCACATGGAGAATTTTGAGAGACTGAGAAAGAGATGGAAAGCATGTTTGGCAGAATGCATGAGCTCTGGTGGGGTTGGGGGATAGGGTGGGGGACGCAGGTCTAGATTTGATAATCTTGTACAAAAAAAGGAGAGATGTTTAAAATGAGCAAGTAAGACAAATGTGGTGGCCCATGCCTTTAATCCCAGCACTCGGGAGGCAGAGGCAGGTGGATCTCTGTGAATTCAAGGCCAGCCTGGTCTATATAGCGAGCTCCAGGCCAGCTGTGACTACAGAGAGACCCTGACTCAAAAAAACCACCCCCAAATGAATAAGTAACTGAGAGAATTCTAGAAGCTTCACCAGAACTGCGTGCTGAGGAGTATAAATAACTATAACTTTTCCCAAACTCGAAGGTTCCCCAGGCTCAGCCCGCCTTCCCTTCTTTATACACTGAGCAAAATTCTCTATCAAAGGAAAAGATCATAGTGGCCTGTCTTAGGATGGAGCCTGGAAGGAGGGGAGCGTTCAAGGCAGTGTAGGATGGAGCCCGGAAGGAGGGGAGTGTTCAGGGCAGTGTAGGATGGAGCCTGGAAGGAGGGGAGTGTTCAGGGCAGTGTAGGATGGAGCTCAGAAGGAGGAGAGCGTTCAGGGTAGTGTAGGGTGGAGCCCGGAAGGAAGGGAGTGTTCAGGGCAGTGTAGGATGGAGCCCAGAAGGTGGGGAGCGTTCAGGGCAGTGTAGGATGGAGCCTGGAGGGAGGGGAGCGTTCAGGGCGGTGTAGGATGGAGCCCGGAAGGAGGGGAGCGTTCAGGGTGGTGTAGGATGGAGCCCGGAAGGTGGGGAGCGTTCAGGGCGGTGTAGGAAGGAGCCCGGAAGGAGGGGAGCGTTCAGGGTGGTGTAGGATGGAGCCCAGAAGGAGGGGAGTGTTCAGGGCAGTGTAGGATGGAGCCCGGAAGGAGGGGAGTGTTCAGGGCAGTGTAGGATGCTCCACGTGCAGATCCTCTCCCCTGATGCTTGGTTGGTGAGCAGGGCAGGCTCTCACCTGGGCCTCATGGTAGCTTCACCTCCTGGTGTCGTTGCTGGGCCTTTCTCAGTTCTTCCAGAAAAACATAAACTTTCCACTTTGTTCTTTCTAAAAAGTGCATGCTGATTTAGTGTAAGTGTGTTGTACATGTGTTCATTACAGCTGTTTTCATGTAATTATTTTTTTTGTATGTGTATCAATGTACTGTCTGCATGTAGGTTTGTGCACCCGTGTCATGCAATGCCGCGGAGGTCAGAAGAGGTTCTCTGATTCCCCTGGAACTGGAGTTCTCTTGGCATTGGAGTTACGGACGGTTCTTAGCCACCATGTGGGTGCTGGGGGGTGGAACCTGGGTCCTCTGCAAGAGCAGTTGGTGCTCTTAACCACTAGGTTATCTCTCCAGCCCCCGTAATTATTTTTATGTGTCATTTTGTGTCTAAGATAGCAGTAGACAAAACACCATTTCACCTATAAACATTCCTAAAAATAACTGAGAAATAAAACCCTGTGGGGAATTCATTTAGCTTTTTTATTTATTGTACGCCAAAGTTACTTCCTTTGGTATACCTAATTCAAGGTGTGTGTGTGTGTGTGTGTGTGTACCTACATGTGCAGGTAGGAATACAAACATTTTTAGCATAATTTTGACTTCCACTGCCTCTTTTGAAAAACAGTTCTTTTCAAAGTCCTTATTTTGCCCAAGCCTAGATAAGATACAACTCTAAAACTTTACAACTAAAAGGCTGTTTTAAAATTAAGCCATTTACTACTGGCTTAGCCTGCTTAGGGCTCACAACAGAAATCATGTACATAGATGATACTAAGGAGTTTCGTTACATCATAAATATAGATTTAGTTATTTCACAAATTATTTGAGACAATAACATCTCTATACCTTCAGCCTGGAAGAGGGATAAAATAATTTAGATAGATGCTCATTAAATTATTCAAAATTAAAGGAGATAAACCCAGGGTGGAGACAGAAATGCTGGACTTTGACCCTGCCTGTTGTTGCCTTTGGGCCCAAAGGAGAAGTCACTGCTTTTAGCGAAGGCAGTTTCCATGTGCCTGTTAGACTTAGAATTAAATCTTTAACAAAGAGTGAACTTTGTGAAGATAACATGGAAATTTCTTCATGCTGTGCCTGTACTTAAAACTGTCAGATACTTAACAACCAATATCCATGTTTTCTGTGTTTTAGATACAGCTTTCTGGGCTTCCTTCATTTTTCCTTCCATTCCCTTCTTTCCTTCTTCCCTTTCCCCTTCCCTTCCCTTCTCTTCCCTTCCCTTCCCCTCCCTTCCCTTCCCTTCTCTTCCCTTCTCTTCCTTCTCTTTCCCTTTCCCTTTCTCTTTTCTTCTTCTTCTTCTTCTTTTTTTTTTTAAATTTCTGTATGTTTGAGTATTTTGCCTGTGTGTATGTAAGTGCATCACTTACATGTAATGCCCATGGAGGCCAGAAGAGGGCATCAGATCCTGTGGACCTGAAGTTATAGACACTCGTTAGCCACTGTTCGAAGAATTTTCGTTATTTGAAGAAATACACACACCTACCCCCCCCCCCCGCGCCAGCCAAAGTTGGAAGCATCGCCAGGTGACAGTTGACTCACTCCTGGGGTTGATTGTGTCATCCAGAACATCAGTTTATTTCTTCAAGGTTACAGGTTTATATAGAGAAAAAACTGGCAGCCTTAAAAAGCATGAGAAAGAGGCAAGGTTCCAAGAAAAGTAAAAAAACAAAGGACAGAGTGTCCCTATTACAGAGAAGTAAGGGGAGGAGGTTTCACAAAAAGAGCCTGTGTAAGCAAGGTAGTAATTGAAGGTCACTGACCAAGGTATCTCTTCCTAGAACAAGGGACCTAGGGTCGGGACAGACAGCTGTGTCACTTATCAGTTGGTGGTTTTCCATTGCACCAGGGTCTCCCCATCTGGGCCACAAGCTTACCTCCCAGAACTCCCGAGCTCTGCTTGCTCCAAGTCAGTTCATCCTAGTCACAGACAGGTGTGGGTTCTGGGAACCAAACCTGGGTCCTCTGCAAGAGCAGCTGGTGCTATTAACCACTGAGCCATCTCTCTAGCCTGTTTCTTAGGTTTTCAGAGATCCACCTGCCTCTGCCTCACAAGTACTGGGATTAAAGGCGAGTGCCACCACACCCGGCTTGAAATAGTGTTTTGCTTTTTTATTGTTTTTTTTTGTTGTTGTTGTTTGTTTATTTGTTTGTTTGAAATAAGTATTTTCTAGACTGAGAGAAAGATGCAGGACGTTTATGGCAGAGTGCATGATCTGGAGTGGGGTGGAGGAGGGAAAGGGGAATGTGCCTAAACTGAACTGAAAATGATGTCTGAAACACACAATACATCAATAAAAGCCAAAAAAAAAAAAAGCGTGTGATTTTTAGATAGGCTGACTAGACGCCTGTTCATGAACTTGCATGGAGGGACATCTGGCAACACAAATTTGACTCAATAGGACTTAATATAGATGACAGAATGGATGAAATCCAGTGGCAGGGGACATAGTAGGATGTACGTATGGGAGTCCAAGTATGATTATGAGGTATCGTATGAAATGCACCAAAATTCAATAAAATGTTACATTGAAAAAAAAAGAAGTCTTTTCTAAATTTAATATGGAAAAATTTTTCAAAAGGAACCATCAAGTGAGAAGAGACATACAAGTTAAGTATTTTTAGTGAAAAATAATTAAAAGAAAAAAAGCCAGTGTTTTTGAGGAGAAAGAATTTTAGAATTTTTTTTTTCTCAAGGTAAAGGATTGTTCCAATTTGGAAATGGACAGGTGAGATCTGTGGTGGTCAATCCCAGTTGTCAGTTGGATGAGCTCTACACTCACTGGGAGATAGGTGGCTGAGCATGCCTGTGGAGAACCCTCTATCAGGTTAATTGACATGGGAAGACATGTCCACTGTGGGTGGCACTGTTCCCTGGGCTGGGTTCCTGGACTGTACAAGATGCAGAAAGTGAGCTGAGCACAGTCTCTCATCCCCTCTGCTACTTGATATGGACACAGTGTAACCAGCTGCTTCACACTCCTGCTCCTGGGACTCCCCATGGTGACAACCACGACTACAAATTGTGAGCCAAAAACAAGCCCTTTCTCTCTGAAGTGGCTTGCATCATAGTATTTTTATCATAGGGACAAAAAAAGTAACTAAGACAAAAGCCAAACTAGAATGGTGAAGTGTATCATAAAAGAATGTGAAAGTTGGGGCTGGAGAGATAGCCTAGCGGTTAAGAGCACCGACGCTCTTGCAGAGGACCCGGGTTCGATCCCCAGCACCCACATGGCGGCTAAGAACCGTCTGTAACTCCAATTCCAGGAGAACTCCAGTTCCAGGGGAATCAGAGACCCTCTTCTGACCTCCGCGGCATTGCACGACACGGGTGCACAGACCTGCATGCAGACAGTACATTCATACACATACAAAAATAAATAAATAAATAAATAAATAAATAAAAAAGAATGTGAAAGTTAAAGCTTAAAGAACAATGATGTGGGTAGAGCTAAGTTGGCTTTAATGACAGGTTGTTAGAACTCCTAACATCAAAGTGTAATACTCTGAAGTAGAACTGGTTTCTGATTCTCTGTTTGTAACAGTATGGTTCCCTTGAATATTGATTTGCTTTTAATAACATTTACTGAAAAACTGGCTTCAAGAACAAGGACTTTATTATGTTTTCTATTTTTATCTTTTTACTGAATGAGCCATTTAAAAGTTGATGATCAGATTTTATCCAAACGCTGCTTGTATGTTTTCAGATTGAGTTAAAACCTTTATTTGCCAGCTAACCATTGACTTAGCAGTAAAAAATTCTATTGAAAAGAATTATTCTTATATATTTGGGGGTGGAGAGATGGCTTAGCAGTTAAGAGCACTGGCTGCTCTTGAAGAGGACCTGGATTCAGTTGCCAGCACTACAGGGTGGCTAATGACCATTGGTAATTCCAGTGCGGGTGAGCCAATACCATCTTCTGACCTCCATAGGCATTGCACAACATGGGCGCACTTGTACACATTCAGATAATACACTCATATACATAAAATAAAAATAAGTAAAATATTTTTTTAGAAAAGAATTATTTGGGACATTCATGATAAATCACACAGGAATTGTGAGAATTATTTTCATGGACAAGTATTTAAACCTATTTGTAAAACTTAGCCTATTTTACAAAATTTCCATTGCATCTATAATTCTCAATTCTATAGATTGATAAGTAAATGACATGAATTGTCAAAATTAAGTGAAGTATTAGGCTTTCTTATCCAAAGATGATCCCATTAATTTTTTTCACTTTTTATTGATGTTTTGTGTATTTCATACATCATTTTCCAAATCAGTTCAGGCATATTTCCCTTTCCCTCCCCCCGACACCACCCCATCCCAGATCATGCATTCTGCCATAACTGTCCTGCATCTTTCTCTCAGTTTTTTTTTTCATTTTTTAACATTAAGTAATAATTTATGAGTACAACCATCCTTCATGTAAAACCCAATTTGCAAGCAGTTGTGCCCAAACCCACACAGCCCATGGGTCCCACCATCCAGTGGGGGGTTGGGGCTTGTATGTTCAATCAAGTTGATCAAATGAGTGGCCAGACTATATTGCTGTAGTTTCACCTTTCACCCCAATCGCAGCCCTTACATTCTACCATGCCCCCTCTTCCACAGATTGTTCCCCAGCCATATGCCTGCATATCCCAAATCTAATTGGCTTTTGGCTCTCTCCTTGGAGGAATAACTCATGGCTGATGCCACAAGCTTACATCCTCTAATGGTTAGGAGATGTCATAAGCCACAGTAAGACCCTGTCATATTTAACAGAAAAAAATGTAACTCATGGATTAACACACCATCCAAACATCTGTGTCTATACCAAAGTAACCTACCATAACAATTAGTACTGTTTAAATACCTATATATCTAATTGCTTGTGCTTCATTAGTAGGATTGAAAGGTTATTCCTGGACAAACTGTCAGCCCATGAAAGGAAACAGCCAGAATTGACCAGAGACCAAGACAACAGCTCCAGAGAAAGTAGACTATTTTACTTCTTGTCTACCTGATCCCATTAATTTTTTAAAATCTAAGATCTACCCCTTTTGGAAAATAGTTATCTCCTTATTTTTTAAATTTTATTTATTATTTTTTATGTGTATGACTGTACTGTCTGCATGTAGGTTGGTGCACCCGTGTTATGCAATGCCATGGAGGTCAGAAGAGGGTATTCTATTCCCCTGGAGCCTTATAAAATAAGCCCTGGGTGCCCTATAAAAATGAATAAAATATGCTGGGCATGGTGGCACATGCCTTTAACCCTAGCAATTGGGAGGTAGAGGCAGGCAGATCTCTGTGAGTTCAAGGCCAGCCTGGTCTACATAGAGAGCTCCAGGCCAGCTGGAGCTAAAGGGAGACCCTTTCTCAAAAAGACGGAAAAAAAAAGAATAAAAACACTATACAGCCATATCTATTAAACATTATACACTATCTTAAGGGACCTTTAAACATGATAACTAAAAATTCGGAATTGGTTAGAGAGTCTTTTCACAGCAAACTCCCAGGAGATGAAGAGCTCAATGATCAAGCTAAAACCAGGTGAATTCATCAATTGGGGGAAAAAAAACATCATATGAAGATTCCCTTCAGCCTGAAGGGAAAAGACTCTGTTGGGTATGTTTACTTCCTGAGTTCCTATGAATGTGGACTTCAGAAAAGCTGGGTGACACTCATCTCTAGCTACATCAGCAACAGAGGGCTCAGAGCAACTGAATGCAAACTCCCTTGGACAACATCTCCACGAATTCTTGGTTTTTATATTTCTTAATTTTAAAATATTTAGATACTTTAAATTGTCTAGATATTTGGAGTTTTCCATGATTTATTCCTAAGGGATTAAAAAAATGCAAAGCTTGTTTTCAGCGAAGTTACAGATGATAGCGATATTATGTTCTTTTATGAATTGTGTTTTTGTTAGGGCCACCTGCTTTCCTAGGTTTCATGATTTAAAAGATTCAAAGTTTTCATTGCTTTTTCACACAAGAATTTTCTCATTATTCAGAAAATTTGGATTTTAAAATCTAGGTTTTAGCTAACAAAGAGGTATTTTAAATCTTCCAAAAAGAATTCATTTTTTCAGTGTCTCTACTTTAAATATTTTATTTATATTTTATTTTATGTGCATATATGTAAGTGCAACTATATCATGCAATGCCTGAAGAGGCCAGAAGAGGCTGCCAGATTTCCCCTAGAACTGGAATCATGGACAGTTGTTAGCCACCATGTGGGTGCTGGAAACCAAACCTGGTTCCTCTGTAAACAGCCAGTGCTCTTAACTCCTGAACCATCTCTCCAGCCCCCACTATCTCTTCTTTAAACCCAATGTCTTAGAACCAAAAAGAAATAAACAGAAGATTTGCTGGATCTACCCACTTGTTACTATGCTATTATTGATATTAAAAATGTTCAGATCCAACAAATTTAAGGCTCTTGATGGCCCTATGACATACTGTATTAGTTATTTTTCTGTTGCTGTGATAAAACACTATGACCAGACAACTTATAGATGGAAGAGTTTATTTTGGTTTATGGGTCTGGAGGGGTAAGAGAGTCCATCATGGTGGGGAGGCAGGGCAGGAACAGGAAGCTGAGTTCTCACAACTTCAACAGCAAACACAAAGCAGAGACAGTGAACTGAAGTGGGGCGAAGCTATGAACTCTCAAAGCCCACCCCCATCATGTGCCTCCTTCAGCAACTGCACCTCCAGAAGGCTCCGTGACCTCCCCCAAACAATGCCAGCAACTGGAGACCAAGTATTCAAATCCTGTAGCCCCAGCTGGCCTGGAACTCACTCTGTAGACCAGGCTGGCCTTGAACTCATAGAGATTCGCCTGCCTCTGCCTCCCAAGTGCTAGAATTAAAGGCATGCGCCACCATGCCCAGCTTATTTCTGCTTTTTTTTTCCCCCAAAGCCAATTGTTTATTGAAGCTTTGTGCATTTCACACAAAATTTCAGATCAAATCTAGACCAGTGCCCCTCCGTGCCTCCCACCCCTCCAGAGCTCATGCATTCTGCCAAACATGATTTTCATCTTTTTCTCAGCCTCTCTCAAAATTGTCAATGCAGAAGTTTACTGTTTCAAGCAGAAGCTCACCACTTCAGTCAGTTCTTTGACCTAGTCTTGTTGTTGTTGTTGTTGTTATTCCTTCCAATATGCATCATTCCAAAATATGTGTAGATGGATGCCACATATATCATAGGTTTTAGTATCTCCAGATTAAGGGTTTTTTTTCTTTATTAGGCTGAAAGATGTCATGTTTGAAGGCTCCTCCTTGGCAAGCCCAAACCACCATCAGTTCTGCCCTTTTAAACCCCTGAAGAAGGAAATTGAAGAAGAAATTAGAAGAAGGAAAGACCCCCATGCTCATGGATTAGAAACATTAATATAGTAAAAATGTCCATTCTACCCAAACTAATATACAGATTCAATGCAATCCCAATTAAAATCCCCAAGAGTTTCTTCACAGGCTTGGAAAAAAATCCTTAATTTCATATGGAAAAACAAAAGACCGCAAATAGCCAAAGCAACCCTAAGTGAAAAGAGCAATACAGAGGGGATCTCTATACCAGACTTCAAACTATACTACAGGGCTATAGTCATAAAAACAGCTTGTTACTGGCACAAAAACAGACCTGTTGACCAAAGGAACAAGACTGAAGATCAAAACTTGAGCACATACAATTTCAGCCACCTTATATTTGACAAGGAGGCCAAGAAGACACAATGGAGGAAAGACAGCATCTTCAGCAAATGGTATTGGAAAAACTGGATCACCACTTATAGAAGAATAAAGTTAAACCCCTACCTCTCACCCTGTACAAAAGTCAACTCCAAATGGACCAAAGACATCAATGTGAAACCCAAAGCTCTGAAGGTGATAGAAGAAAAAGTTGGTAAAAGCCTACAAGACATAGGCTGGCTAGGATCAAGAAAACAAATGATACCAAGTGCTGGAGAGATTGTGGGGAAAAGGGAACACTCATCCACTGCTGGTGGGAATGTAAACTCCTACGACCACTATGGAAAGCAGTGTGGAGAACCCTTGGAAGACTCAAGATGAGTTTGCCACCTGACCCAGCCATACCACTCCTGGGTATATACCTACATGACTCATCTTACCACAGAGATACATACACAGCCACGTTTATTGCAGCTCTCTTCACAGTAGTGAAGAGCTGGAACCAACCCAAGTGCCCCTCAACTGATGAGTGGATAGAGGAAATGTGGTACATCTACACAATGGAGTTCTATGCAGTGGTAAAGAAAGATGACATTGGGCTGGAGAGATGGTTCAGTGGTTAAGAGCACTGACTGCTCTTGCAGAGGACCCAGGTTTGATTCCCAGCACCCACATGGTGGCTAAGAACCTTCTTTAACTCCAGTTCCAGGGGAATTTGACACCCTTTTCTGACCTCCATGGCATTGCATGACACGGATGCACCAACCTACATGCAGACAGTTCATTCATACACATAAAAAATTTAAAAAATTAAATAAAAGAAAGTAAAAAGAAAGATGACATCATGAACTTTGCAGGTAAATGGATGGAACTAGAAGATATCATGTTAAGTGAAGTAATACAGTCTCAGACAAACAAACAACAAATGGTATCCCTCATCTGTGGATGCTAGTGCCAATAACCTAGTTGTAAGACAAACTGAGCAACATTAATGTTATATTCCTCATGATCTGAAAACTGTGTTCTTATATTGTGAATCCCTTAACAGGTTCTAGAACTAAGCTACCATTTATTTTCAGAGTTAGAAATTTTTGGTATATGGGTGGAGGGTATGTATGCATATTTTAGAGTGATATAAGCTCAAAGGAATGAGGGAACGGCTGGTTTGTCAAGACATTGTGTCTGACCATGGTATTTATCTTATGGGAGTACTTCTTAGTATTTTTTTTTATAAAAGGCTGCTTGAGCTTTTGTCCAAGCATTTTCTAAAATATTACACAGTAGTTAAAAGTATCAGGCCAAAAGGAGCCAGGGGCTTCTCCCACCAAAAAAAACCTGTGTGACCCTTGAGGACCAGATCCTTAATTGACCTTGAGAAAACAAAAACTGTGGTTAATCTAGGCTAACCATGTGGACTTAAACATCCAAAAAGAAAGTATAACCAGAAATAAGTAAATAGTAAGGCCTGAGAAATTGTACTTCAGATATAAAACTTGAGATCTTAGTAAAAAGACAAAAGAGCACAGTGGTTTTGCCTGTCTAACTGGCAAGTGCAGCTACCCTGTGACTGCCACTGCTTTTGCCATCCTTCAAAGACATGAGACTCCACTTTTCAACCTTCTAATATGGACTGAAGACTCATGTCTCTCCAAGAATCTTCCAAACCAGGAAATGCAAATTAAAACTACTTTGAGATATCATCTTACTCCAATAAGACTGATTAGGATCAAGAAAGCAAATGATACCAAGTGCTGGAGAGGTTATGGGGAAAGGGGAACACTCATCCACTGCTGGTGGGAATGTAAACTCCTACAACCACTATGGAAAGCAGTGTGGAGAACCCTTGGAAGACTTGGAATGAGCTTGCCACCTGACCCAGCCACACCACTCCTGGGTATGTACCCACAGACTCATCTTACCGCAGAGATACATGCACAGCCATGTTTATTACAGCTCTCTTCACAGTAGTGAAGAGCTGGAACCATCCCAAGTGCCCCTGAACTGATGAGTGGATAGAGAAAATGTGGCACATCTACACAATGGAGTTCTATGCAGCAGTAAAGAAAGAAGACATCATGAACTTTGCAGGTAAATGGATGGAACTAGAATATATTATGTTAAGTGAAGTAACACAGTCCCAGAAAAACAAACGACAAATGGTATCCCTCATCTGTGGATGCTAGCGCCAATTACTAGTAGTAAGTATTTCTTGTGCAGGTCTCCTTGAGCTTTTGTCCAAGTAGTTGGGAGTGGTGCATACTGGAAAGAACAACAACAACAACAACAACAACAACAAAAACAGAAAAGGCTGCGTCAAAGAACTGACTGAAACAGTGAACTTCTGTTGGAAACAGTCAACTTCTATATCGAGAATTTTGAGAAAGACTGAGAAAAAAGATGAAAAACATGTTTGCCAGAATGCATGAGCTCTGGTGGGGTGGGGGAGTAGAGAGGGGAGATGGGTCTAGATTTGACTTGTAACATAAACTTGTACAAATATATATATATATAACAATAAAAAACATAAAAAAAAGAATCTTCCAAACCTTCAGTGCCAGATAGGGACTGCTGAGACATCCAACTGTGGACTGAGCAAACTACTGAGGTTTCAGCCTCTTCAGAGTATAGACTGTCATTGTTGGACTACCCAGGCTATGTCATGGAGACCAGTACAGGAATATCAAGACAGAACGTGGTGCTTACTGGACCTCATTTGAGGACATTTCTCATTTGAACCATGACACACACTCCAACTTCTGAATATATTAAGCAATTTTAACTCCATCAACTCTTCTTAGGGACAGCCAAAGATTTGAGTTGACTTTTCTTATCCAAATTGTACAGAAACATTCAGTCTCTGATGACAATCAGAAATGTCTCCAATGACCATTCATGGTGTTTACCATCTTTAAAGTCCATATTTCTTGATTAAATGAGTTTTTAAAGTATCCTATAGTACAGTTATCTAGAAATTTTTAAAAAATCTTAAACAATATTTATATTTTATCAATTAAAAGTAAACAGGCAATATTATAAAGTAACTTCAGTTGGGGTCACACTTCCCTTTTTGATGATAAAATAAGCAATAAGATCTGTTATGCTCACAAAACCTATGGATTCCTGATATCTCACAAGCCTGGCCTCTTGTTTCTGTCCCCATTGCTAATAAGATTGGTACATAGGCTTTGGAAATTTTGTTTAAAAGTTATTTAAAGTGTATTTTATAGTGTTATCTAGAGCCTTCTCTAATGTAGCTTTCCATTTGCCTCCCCAAACTAAAATTTGATGTAATCCCAAAATAAGACAAATGTAATCATTAGTCACAATTGAGAGTTACCATAGTTAAGATATTGAAGAACAGCCTTTCCTAATATTAAAACTAGCCACTTCTCATAGAGTAATAACTATAAAATCAAACTCTTCCAAAAGAATAACTAAAATTAACTGATAATAATTTCAAATATTCCAAACATAAAATAAACTATTTTATAAAGTTACCACAACTTTGTAGATACAGAAACACATAATCAATCTATTTAAAAGGATGGTTTCTAATTGGTTAAAATGCCTGGCTTTCTCATCTTCTGCCTTTATATCTTCAGGCCATACTGTGTTCTTGAATACTTGAACTTCAGGTATAAGACTTTCATTATTTTTACACATCACATGTAAATGTTATAGCAGATGCAGACAGAAGAAAGAAATAAGAAAGAAAAAAGAAAGAAAGAAAGAGGAAAGGAAGGAATAAGGGAGGGAAGGAAGGAAGGCGGAAGAGAGGGAAGGAGGGAGAGAAGGTGTGAGTCATGATGACTGTTCAAATCTGATATGGTCTGAAGATTTCCTTTCTTTACCGACTATCTTCCTGGCTCCTAAGGTTCATCTTTTTAAAAAATTTATTTATTACTTTATTTTATGTGTATGAGTGTATTGTCTGCATGTATGTAAGTATGCCTATGTCATGCAATGCCTGTGGAAGTCAGAAGAAAGCATTGGATCCCCTGGAACTGGAGTTACTGACTCTTATTAGCCGCCATATGGGTGCTGGGACTAGAACTGGAGTCCTCCGCAAGAGCAGTCAGTGTGCTTAACTGCTGGGCCACCTCTCCAGCCCCAGGTTCATGTTGTTGTTGTTTTTTAATTTTTTAAATTAATTTTATTTATTTCCGTATGTGTATGAATGCACTATCTGCNAAAAAAAAAAAAAAAAAGATTTGTTCTTAGAACAAATTTCCAGCTGCAAATAGTTTTTTTGGGGGGATAGAATCTCGCTAGTACAGCCGAAACTGGACTTGAATTTACTATGTGGCTCAGATTGGCCTCAAACTTGCGGCAATCCTCCTGCCTCAGCCTCCCAAGTGCTAGGACTACAGATAAACCATGAAAGAATCTGCTTTGCATTTAGTTTGTTTAGCTGTAGTGGGACATGACCCAGTGTCCCCTACGTCTAGGCCAACTATCACTGTGGCCTACACCAAGCCCCAAGCAATTGTTTATATAATCAGCTTTATTTATATTCAAAATTTAAACACACAGTGGCATACAGTTAAGTCTTCCTCTCACCAAGAGCCAACCAGTGTAGCTACTAGTTCTCCCAGAACTATTTTACATAGATACAAGTACAGCGTGTGCATACTTTATATATACATAGTACGCTATCATTAAATAAATGACGGGGCTGGTAACAGTTTTACAACCTGAATGTTTGGTGTCTATAAATTTCTTGAATACTCTGGAAAACGCAAATTACTTATGGAAAATTCCAAAATAAAGGACAATTATTTCCATTTGCTATGTTTTGCTACAATTCCGTGTTCTGAGGAAACTTCCAACATCTCTGAAGCCCCTCTCTCTTCTTTCAGAGCATACAGCACGTCATCCTGGCTGACATTGAGCCTCACTCGAAGGAACAGATCATTCCTGCTGGGCTCCACCAGGAGCAGGCGGCAGGAACCAAGGCGTGAACACACAGCCATAGTCTCTGACATGGTAGGGTACGGCAATCCCTCCATTCTGCATAGGGCCACATGCTGACTGTAGATCTAGACATAAAAAGCCAAGCAAAGGTTAAGAGACAAACAATCTTGGGTGTGTATCTGATCATTTCATCACTTGCAATAATCACATAGTTGGTGCCTGGGATCCAGAATGCTTCATCTGTGTCCCTGTACACATGCAAAGGGGCAGCACAAGCTCCCGAACAGGACACAGCAAGCCTGAACCATGCTGTTCTACCATTTCCTATGCAATCCTGGACAAATCACTTCACTTTTTTGGGGGGGAGAGAGGGGAGATAGGGAGTGTTCCTTTTTATTTTATTTTACTTTTTTTTTGGTCTTTTTTTGAGACAGGGTCTCCCTGTAGCCCCAGCTGTCCTGGAACTCACTTTGTAGACCAGGCTGGCCTTGAACTCACAAAGATCTGCCTGCCTCTGCCTCCCAAGTGCTAGGATTAAAGGCGTGCGCCACCACGCCCAGCGGGGAGTGTTCCTTTTAAGACAAGGTTTACTCTTAAGTAGCTCTACTGTGGAATCTAGTCTGGCCTCAAACTCTTGACAGTCTTCCTGCCTTGGCCTTCCAAGTGTTTCAATTATGGTGTAAGCCACCGTGCTTGGCCCACTTCCTTATTTTGAGCTTCATTTTTACTTAAAAGATGTACTACTATTGCATGACACAGGTGCACAAACCTTCATGCAGACAGTACATTCATACACATAAATAATTTAAAAAAAAAAACATGTGCTACTGTACATCCCTTATCAGTTGGTCAGTAGAAAGTGATTAATAATCNTCCGATACCCTCTTCTGACCTCCGCGGCGTTGCACGACACGGGTGCACAAACCTGCATGCAGACAGTACATTCATACACATACAGAAATAAATAAAATTAATAAAAAAAAATTTTTTTAAAGAAAAATAAAAGCATTCAGAATAGGAAAAACGAAGTAATAGAAAAAGATTGCTGGGGGGAACACGGGTCTAGATTTGATAAAAAAATATGTAAATAAATAAAAAAGAAAAAGATTGCAAAGGTAATTTATATGTATGTATTTCAATATCCAATTTTTTAAATATTTTGTTTTTTATTTTATGTGTGAATGTATTGCCTGCATGTATGTAAATGCACCTCTGTCATGCAATGTGCTTGGAAGTCAGAAGAGAGCATCAGATCTCCCAGAACTGGAGTTTCATTTGGTTGTGCACCACCACATGGGTATTGGGATTTGAACCTGGTCCTCTGCAAATGCAGCCAGTGCTCTTAATTGATGAGCCATCTCCTGCCCCTTAATATCCAAATTTTATCTTAGAATTCCAGCCCTGTTCTCTCTTCCCTGGGGCAGCCACTGTTATCTCCTTCAGTGGTTTTGTCTACAGCCATCTAGGATTATGTAACACCTGTAGTTAGACTTAGACAGGACTGGAGGACTTTGAGCGCCTTGAGGTCTGGGGACTGTGCATGAAGCTGACTAAGTTTGTTGCTTCTTTAAGGTAGATAGGCCATGCTGTGGGTGGGTGCATGGGTCCACGCAGAAACACGTGGCTAGTGTACACAGGCTTAGCCACTCTCCTAGTACTTTCTGCATCATGACCAGGGGTGATTTTGAAATGTCTATTTCTGGTTAAGAAAGTGGAACCAGCCGAGCATGGTGGCACATGTCTTTAATCCCAAAACTCAGGTGGCAGAGGCAGGCAGATATTTGTGAGTTCAAGGCCAGCCTGGTCTACATAGAGAGTTCTAGGCCAGCTGGGGCTAAAGGGAGACCCTGTCTCAAAAAGACACACACAAAAAAGTGAAACCTTTTATTCTCTGGTATTAAAAAAGGGGTTTTGTTTTTTTTTTTGGTCTTTTTGAGACAGGGTCTCCCTGTAGCCCCAGCTGGCCTGGAACTCACTCTGTAGACCAGGCTGGCCTTGAACTCATAGAGATCCTCCTGCCTCTGCCTCCCAAGTGCTAGGATCAAAGGTGTGCACATCATGCCCAGCTGGTATTAAAATATGAAAACTCTATTGGGCATTGTATCACACACCCGTTGATCCCAGTGTTTGGGAGACAGAGGCAGACAGATCTCTGTGAATTTCTAAATCTTCTATGTGGCTTGGAAAATTGCGGCTGTGCTCACCACTGAGGAAGGTTGGAACAGACATTACTGCTTCTGTGAGACTAGTGACAGCTACAGCATGGGACCTGGTTACCATGCCTGTATCTAATCTCAAAGTTGTTACTTACAGTAGCCTTAGAGGCCGTTGAGGCTTTGGAACCCACCTCCCTTTTCTCTGCTATCACTATGTATTAGTTTCTTTTCTGTTGCTGTGATAAAACACCATGACCAGAGCAACTTATAGAAGGAAGAGTTCATTTGGTTATGGTTCCAGAGAACTAAGAGCCTATCATGGCAACAGAGGTGGCCAGAGCAGAAAGCTGAGAACTCACATCTTCTAGCACATTCGGGAAGCAGAGACATCAAGCTGAAAGTGGGGCAAGGCTATGAACTCCCAAAGCCTGCCCCTAGGATCCTGCTTCCTCTAGCAAGGCCACTCCTCAGGAAGAACCACCTTTAATTCCAGTTCCAGGGGAGTCTGATGCCCTCTTCTGACCTCCGCAGCATTGCATGACATGGGTACACGAACCTACATGCAGACAGTATGTTCATACACATACAAAAAGATCTGAACAGAGGGCTGGAGAGATGGCCTAGCGGTTAAGGTTCCGACTGCTCTTGCAGAGGACCCGGGTTCGATCCCCAGCACCCACATGGCAGCTGAGAACCATCTTTAGCTCCAGTTCCAGGGGAATCTGATACCCTCTTCTGACCTCCATGGCATTGAACAACACAGGTGCACAAACTTACATGCAGACAGTACATTCATACACATACAAAAATAATAAAAATAAAATAAAATAAAATATATGGCAGAATGCATGAGTTCTGGGGGATGGAGGGTATGGATGGAGAAACGGGTCTAAATTTGATTTAAAAAGGTATGAAATGAAAAAAATGTATGAAATGCTCAAAATCTCAATAAAAAATTTTAAAATATATTTTTAAAGAAAAAATTGTATTTCTTCTTTCATATATTATTTTTAACCATTAATTAATTAATTTATGTATTTATTTAATGTGTATGAATGTACTGCCTGCATGTAGGTAAGTACACCTGTGTTGTCAAGGGCACACAGAGTCAGAGAGTGCATTGGATTCTCCTGGAAATGGATTTATGGACACTTGTTAGCCTCCATGTGGATGCTGGGAATCAAATCCTGCTCTTCTGCAAGAGCAGCCAGTGCTCTTAACCGCTGAGCCATCTCTTCAGCCCTAGTTTTATTTATGTGCAGATTATTTTGCTCGCATGTATGTAAATGCACCACATCAGTGCAATGCCCACAGAGGCGAGAAGAAGGTGTTAGATCCCTGGAACTGGAGTTATGGGTGGTTGTTAGCCACCATGTGAGTACTGGGAATTGAACCTGGGTCCTCTGGAAGAACAGCAAGTTTTCATAACCACTGAGTGCTCTCAACATCCCTTCAAAAGGGTAGTTCTGAATTTTCTGCCAGGATGTTGTCTTTTGGTTCTCTTAGAGGTTGGAGGTGAGGCTGATTTCTGGAATCTTCTTTAGATGTCCCTTCTGAAAAGGTGTGCTGAATAGCTTTACATGTCAACTTGACATACCTAGGAAGAGGGAACTTCAGTTGAGGGATTTCCTCCAACTGAGTCATNCTTAGGGCTATAAATTTCCATCAAGACTGCTTTTAATGTAGCCTACAGGATTTGTTGTGTTGTATTGTCTTTTTTGTTTAGTTCCATGGATACTTTTATTTCATTCTTTATTTCTTCACTGACCCTTATTGAAGATTGTGTTCTTTAGTCTCCAAGTGTTCTTGTAACTAGTAGGGCTTATTCTGGTGTTCATATTGAGCTTTATTACACTGTGGTTTAATAGAATGCATAAAATAATTTCAATCATTTTGTATTTGTTGAGATTGCTTTTTGTCCCAGTATGTGATCTATTTCAGAGAATGTTTGTGAAGCTTTGAGTAGAAAGCATATTCTCTGGTGTTTGGGTGGAATATTCTGTAGATGTCTGTGAGGTCCATTTGGTGTATTGTATTGTTCAGTTCCAATGTCTCTCTGTTTACTTTTTGTCCAGTTGACTTATCTAAGGGGCTCAGTAAGGTATTGAAGTCCCCTGCTATTAGTGTGCTGGAATTAATCTGTGTCTTGAGGTCCTAGAGAATTGTGTTTATAAAATTTGGCACACATGTGTTTTGTGCTGTAATTCTGAAGGTTTTCCATATATATATATATATATATATATATATATATATATATCAACTTGTTTTCCTCTTGCGGCTTTCAGTATTTTGTCTTTGTTTTGAGCATCTAGTGGTTTTTTGTTTGTTTATTTGTTTTGTTTTGCTGATTTTTATTTACTCAATTTTTTATTTTTTAGAATACTTTTATTGATGTTTTATATATTTCAGACATAATTTTTAGTTCAATTTATACATACTCCCCTTTCCCTTCCTCCCATTCCACCCTAGTTCACGCATTCTGCCATGCCTGTCCTGCATGTTTCTCTCAGTCTCTACAAAGTTTTTCTCTGCAAACATTTATTGTCCTAGGCAGAAATCAACCACATTAGTCCATTCCTTATACCAGTCCTCATGCTGCTGTCCTTCCCTGCCAACTGTTCCACTCCAAAGTGTGCCCATATACACATCATATATGTACCATATATATACTAATTATGTCCTCCAGCAATAAACTGCATATTAACCCTGATATATGTCCAGGAGTTCACATTTGTTTCCTTTTAATTTTATATTACTCTAAAATATGAATATATACCTTCCATATACATTAATTACCATGTCTGAAAGTAAGCTAATTCTAGGGCTCATTACCAGATTCACATTATAATATCACAGTTGCTTTCAGATAGAAAGAAATATAACAATAACATTGTTCATGGGGCTGGAGAGATAACCTAGTGATTAAGAGCGCTGATTGCTCTTTCAGAGGACCCGAGTTCAATCCCCAGTACCCACATGGCGGCTGCAAACCATCTGTAACTCCAATTCCAGGAGAACTCCAGTTCCAGGGGAATCCGATGCCCTCTTCTGACCTCCGCAGCATTGCACGACATGGGTGCACAAACCTACATGCAGACAGTACATTCATAAACATACAAAAATAAATAAAAATTAAAAAATTAAAAAAATATATGATGCAAGCCGGGTATGTTGGCGCACGCCTTTAATCCTAGCACTTGGGAGGCAGAGGCAGGCAGATCTTTATGAGTTCAAGGCCAGCCTGGTCTACAGAGTGAGTTCCAGGCCAGCCGAGGCTACAGGGAGATCCTGTCTCGAAAAAAAAAAAAACCCATAATGCAATCAATGCTATAAATAGTTAAATAGTTGTTCTGTTGTGTTGTCTAAGGAATAACGACAAGAAAAAAAGTCTGTATCTGTTCAGTAGAGACATGTGCTGGAACGCTTTATTATCAACTTGACACACCTAGGTGGAGGGACTCTCTATTAAGGAATTTTCTTCATTGGATTGGCTTGTAGCTACATCTGGAGGACATTTTCTTGATTACTGAGTGATGTGGGAGGGCCCATCCTACTGTGGATGGTGCTACCCCAGGGCAGGTGGATCCTGTGTTATGTAAGAAAGCAGGTTGAGCTGCACGTGGTTGCGCATGTCTTTAATCCCAGCACTCAGGAGGCAAAGGCAGAGGCAGGTGGATCTCTGTGAGTTTAAGGCCAGCCTGGTCTACATAGTGAGTTCCAGGACAGCTAGAGCTACAGGGAGACCCTGTGTCAAAAGGACGAAAGAAAGAAAGAAAGAAAGAAAGAAAGAAAGAAAGAAAGGAAGGAAGGAAGGAAGGAAGGAAGGAAGGAAGGAAGGAAGGAAGGAAGGAAGGANTTTCCCAGAAGATTTCACCACAGTGATGCTGGTCTCTTGTTACTTACAGCTGATTTTTCAGTCCCAGCTAACCAGCATCAATTGTCCCAGTACAACAAAGATTCCACTTCAGGTTCTGGTCTCTTGTTACTTACAGCTGATTCTTCAGCTCCAGCTGACCAGAACCCACAAATTAAACAGTCCTGATGATCTCTGCTTCCCTTTGAATCTTCAAAAGCCAGGCCTCCATCTTCTACAACTCATTCAGCAAAACTGTTCCAAGTTCCACAGCCACAATCTTTAGGCATTCAATGATTTTTCTAGCCCCAAATTCCAAACACTTCCACAATCCTTCCCCAAAACACCAAGGTCAGGTCCGTCACAGCAATAGCCCACTCTCTGGTACCAATTTCTGTTCTAGTCTGTCTTCCATTGCTGTGACAAAACACTATGACCAACACCAACTTGGGGAGGAAAGGGTTTATTCTGCTTACATCTCCTGGGTTACAGTTCTCATTGAGGGTGTCCAAGGCAGGAACTCAGGGCAGGAATCTGGAGGCAGGAGCTGAAGCACAGGCCATGGAGGAATGCTGTTCACTGGCTTGCTTCCCTAGCCCATACCCAGCCTGACCTCTTATATAGTACACAACAACCTGCCCAGGGTGGCAACACCCATAGTGGGCTGGGCCCTCCCACATTGCTCAACAATCAAGACAGTACTCCACAGACGTAGCCACAGGCCAGTCCAATGGAGCAAATTCCCCAATTGAGGCTCCTTCAACCCAGGTGTGTCAAGTTAACACTAAAGCTATCCAGCACACCTGGTTTTGGTAACAGAGTGATGTTGGCTTCATAGAAGGAATCTAGGAGAACTCCCTCCGTTTGGAACCTTCTAAACAACTTGAGTAGTAATGATTGTAAGTCTTTTTGAAATATTTTATAGAATTCTGCTGTGAAACTGTCTGGGCCTGGGCATATTTTGGTTGGGAGGCTGCTTATTATATCTTCAATTTCTTCATATATTATTGGTCTATTTAAGCTGTTGATCTCTTCTTGGTTGAGCTTTGGTGGTTCCCAGGATTTCAGATATTCATCCATTTCTTCTAGGTTTTCAAACTTAGTAGAGTATAGGTTTTTAAAGTAATCCCATATGATTGTCTGGATCTTTTCATTGTCTGTTGTGATATTTCCCCTTTCATCACAGATTCTATTGATTTGGAGTTGTTCCATTTTTCTTTTGGTTAACTGGGCTAGAGGTCTGTCTATCTTGTTTATTCTCTCAAAGAACCAACTTTTGGATTCATTGATTTTTTTGTGTGGTTTTCTTTGTTTCTATTTCATTGATCTCTGCTCTGATATTTGTTATTTCTTCTTGTCTGCTGCATTTAGGGTTCATTTGTTGTTGTCTCTCAAGCACTTTTAGCTGCAGTGTTAGATCATTCACTTGTGCTCTTTCTGTTCTTTTAATGTAGGCACTTAGAGCTATAAACTTCCCTCTTAGGACTGCTTTTAAAGTGTCCCATAGGTTTTTCTGTGTTGTATTATCATTGTCATTGAGTTCCAGGAATGTTTT
This sequence comes from Rhizomys pruinosus, assembly GCA_009823505.1. Taxonomy (NCBI): domain Eukaryota; kingdom Metazoa; phylum Chordata; class Mammalia; order Rodentia; family Spalacidae; genus Rhizomys; species Rhizomys pruinosus. The sequence continues at coordinate 45,641 of VZQC01015026.1, read as the reverse complement.
TATTTCTTTATTTCTTCCTTGACCCATTCATTATTCAGGAGAGTGTTGTTTAGTCTCCATGTGTTCTTGTAGGTTGTAGGGTTTATCCTGGTGTTGATATTGAGTTTTATTGCACTATGGTCTGATAGAATGCATGAGATTATTTCAATCTTTTTGTATTTGTTGAGTTTTTCCCTGTGTCCA
>VZQC01015026.1:31195-45208 GCA_009823505.1 Rhizomys pruinosus | reverse complement strand
GATGCTGGGGATCGAACCCCGGTCCTCTGTAAGAGCGGTCGGTGCTCTTAACCGCTAGGCCATCTCTCCAGCCCCACATTCATAATTTTTAAAATCAGAATTCTTCTAAGATATGTCTCGTCTGGGGAATAATGTTCTAGGGAAAATACCATGTTTTCAGCTCTTTCTCCTGTCATGTTCAAATTACATGAAAGAATTATACAATTTAATGTTGATTAGTTTTTCTTCCTCAGTCCCTTTTTTATTTTTATTTTTTTTTATTAATTTTTTTTTTTTCTGTATGTGTATGAATGTACTGTCTGCATGCAGGTCTGTGCACCCGTGTCATGCAATGCCGCGGAGGTCAGAAGAGGGTCTCGGATTCCCCTGGAACTGGAGTTCTCCTGGAATTGGAGTCTCAGACGGTTCTCGGCCGCCATGTGGGTGCTGGGGATCGAACCCGGGTCCTCTGTAAGAGCAGTCGGCGCTCTTAACCACTAGGCCATCTCTCCAGCCCATGGTTATGTTTTTATTAGTTTCTTTCCCTAGGTGCTTGAGGATAGCTGCTCCTCTCTTCTGCCCTTTGAATTGCTTCAAGTATTTTCTGGAGTGTTGGTTTTCTGGACATGTATTCTATCATCTTGTTTATGTCTTGGAAGATTTTTCTCTCTCCTTCAACTGTAATAGACATTTTTTCTGGGTAAAGTATTCTGGGTTGGCATCCATAGTCCCTTAACCCTGGGAATGCTTTGCTCCATGTTATTCTTGCTTTCATGGTTTGCACTGATAACTCAGTTGTTATTCTGATGGGTTTCCCTTTGTATGTGACTTTTTTTTCTTTTGTGGCCTTCAGAATTTTATCTTTGTTTTGGGCATCTAGCATTTTGACTATGATATGGTGTGGGGAGTTTCTTTTCTGATCTTGTCTATTTGGAGTCCAATGTGCTTCTTGTATTTGAATGGGTTTATCTATTTTTAGCTTGGGGAAGTTTTCATCTATTATTCTCCTTCCTCTATTCCTATGATGTGGTGGTTTGAACTTTTCATAGTGTCCCATATTTCCTGGTTGTTCCACTTTTGTGTATTTTTAAATTTTTCATAGTCTTATTTGAGTTTTTTAGTTGCTTTGTGTTATCTTCCAGATCTGATATTCTTTGTTCTGCATCCTCCATTCTATTTCTGAGGCTTTTTCCTTTCCTTTCTTCTTGATTGGATGAGTGTTCTATTTCCTTTTTCATTTCATCCTGAGATTTCTTTAATATATCCATTTCCTTTTTTAGTTTTTCAATCTCTCCTGGGTGCTCCTTCCTTCCTTGGTTGGCTTCCTTTTTCAGTGTTTCTACCTCCTTAAGTTTGTTTTTTTCTCTCTCTAGTTCTTTCAGGAGTTTGTCAATCCCTTCCTTTAGTTCTTTTCAAACTTTGTCATTGTAACCCTCTAGGTCCTTTTTGAGTTTTTCATTCTCTCTCTTTAGTTCTCTGAATTCTTCTTTATTTTCTTTAATTTCTCTGCATAGGTCTGCAATTATTCCTCTAAGGTCTGCATCTGGGGTCACCTAAAGGGGGATCCCATTGTAGCTATCTCCTACTGGGTTGGTATAGCTTGGTGCGGAATTATCGTGCACCATTCCCATGTTGTCCCTTTGCCGTGTCACTGGCATGTGGGTTTCCCTTTTGTGATTCAAATCTCAAATGCCTTTTCAGTGTGTTAAAGGCTGAAAGCTTGTTTTATTTTGCTTGTCTCCTTCTGCTGCTTCCCCTCCCCTTCCTTGTTTATGGAGTGTTGACTTATCTAGGTTTCAGGCTTTCACTTTTGTTTATATATTCGATATTGGAAGTCTAAGTCACTCTTCCTTTCCTGTTTTGAAGGTTCTCCTAATCCACTGGATACTCTTTCCTCAATTCCAGTTGTTGGGGGGGGGATTCCTGACTTAGCCCACACCCCGCTACCTGCCTGGAGCAGTGGCGGGCTGCTCCAGGTGATCCTAGCAGGTCCGGAACCTGAGCCCCAGACACACAACCTGACTATGGCACCCGAGCAAGACCCAAACCCAGGATCACTTCTGGCTACTAGGGGGAGGGACAACCCAGCCGGGCAGCCACACTTTGCCGGGGCTTAGGGCTCCAATCTAGACCTGCCAGCCAGTAGCACCTCTGCCACAAACCAGCAAATCAATTGTCCAGCACTCCGAGAGTCAATGTCCTAAGTTTTTACCTGCCTGGAGCAGTGGCAGGCTGCTCCAGGTGATCCTAACAGGTCCAGAACCTGCACCCCAGACACACGACCTGACTATGGCACCCGAGCAAGACCATTTAATTACCTTTTGAATTATTTTCAGAATATGGTTATATTTTCATGGGAAGGAGCAGCGTGACATTAATATATGCTATCTATATGAATCTCTTTCATGTTGTCTGGACTTGAATCCAATTAACAGTATTTTATAGTATGAAATTATCAATAGAAATAACTTTCTTTTACATTTATTTACTTATTGTGGGGGTTGGGGGAGAAAGCACATGCATTCCCATGGTATGTGTGTGGAAGTCAGAAGAAAACTTTCAGGAACTGGTTCTCTCTTTCTACCATGTGTATTCCAGGGATTAAACTCAGGTGGTCAGGCTTGGTGGCAGGTACCTTTTTTTAACCAATGAGTCAATTCACCAGTCCTCAAGAAAAATTCTGAAGAAAAACTCTTTTAGTCAGTGCTGGATTCTAACAGTCTATATAACTAGCTTAATGAATATATTAGCTACTTTTCCTATTGCTGTGATAAAATACTAAGACAAAATCACCTTAACGGGGATAGGGTTCCTTTGACTCACAGTTTGAGGGTAAAGTCCTTCATGGTAAAGAAGCTATAGTGGCAGGTGCTTAAGGCAACATGTCCTGGTGCATCCACCAGAATTTGATCCCTGGAACCAACATGGTGGAAAGTGAGAACCAACTCCTACAAGTTGTCCACTGACTTCTACACATGTCGTGATGAATGCTGGTGCTCAAGTGGCTTTTATTTATGATGCAGATTAGAAATCAACTGTAGGGAATGGTGCTGCCCACTTTCAGGGTGAGTCTTCCCACTTTAATTAACTCATTCAAGATAATCCCTAACAGGCATGGCCAGAGGCTTGTTTTCTAAGTGATTCTAGATTGAGTAAAATTGATAAACTATTATTAACCATCACAATGATGTTGGCAAAAACTTCAACTATCCAAGCATGTGAAACATAATGTAAAGTTCTTAGCTCAAAGGCTGACATCGATGAGCCACTCAATATCTACTTGATATTTTCCAAGAATTATCTACTTCAAACCACCTCTTATAAATGTGTAGCACAGGGAGTGGGCTACACAAATGAGGGGCCTTTCGAATGTGTTATTATTCTGTATACACTAGTGGGGTGATTTTTTGGTTTCAAATGCGCAAAGCATATTCCCCCAATCCTTGGTTAGTCAATCTCTTACTTCTTTTTGTTTTTCTGATCTTTTTGAGACAGAGTCTCCCTTTAGTCCCAGTTGGCTTGGAGCTGGCTTTGTAGACCAGGCTGGCCTTGAACTCACAGAGATCCATCTAGATCTGCCTCCTGATTGTTGTGATTAAAGTCATGTGCTACCACGCCCAGCCCTCTTACTTCTATTTGATAGTTCTGGTTCAGTTGGACACAGTGTGATGACTGAAATTATTAACACTAATTTCTATTTTAAAAGTATCTCCAAATTTAACAAAATCCTTTTGCAGTTATAATTTTCCTTAGTTGTCAAAATCAAAGCATGATAGTAGGCAGGTACAGATTATTCCTCTGCTATAAGTAAGAAATACACAAATAGGGAGTCTCAGGTCATTCTGTTGATAATAATTCCCCTATGAAACAGTTCTTCTGAGTGACGGGGGACTGAACTCACTGTATTTCAGAGTAGCCAGATTGCCATGTCCTTGGTAACAATGGGTTATTTTTAGACAATAGAGTGGATATAATCCAAGTTCAAGCTTATATTCTGTGTAAAGTATCATAAAATCATGGACTTCTAATTACTCTAAAAGATTTTTTCTTTTCCTTTTTCCTTTCTTTATAAATAAATATTTCCACACTAGCTGTAGTGGGGCAAGCTTGCAATTCCAGAACTCATAAGCTTGAGGCACAATCATATATTTACGGTAACTCTGGGCTATATAGCAAGACTGTGACTCCAAAAACAATTATCCAAGAATGGATGAAATTATAAATCATATATTTGTACATAAATTATGAAATTATAAATCACATGAGGCAAAGGAATATCCTAAATTAGAAGTATATTTGCTTAACTTTAATCAAGTAGTTCAGAAATACAATATTGAAATTTTAAAAAAATATTTTACTTATTTATTTATTTGATTTTTTAAATAATAAGTAATGAATACAAGCATCCTTCATGTAAAACCAATTTCCCACCAACTATGCCCAAGCTTATACAGCCCAACGCCCCCACTGTCCAGCTGGAGGGGTTTGTGTACAATGATGTTGATCAAATAAGGGTACAGTCTATATTGCTGTAGTTTCACAATTCACCCCAATCGCAGCCTTTTCGTTCTACCATGCCCGCTCTTCTGCAGATGCCCTAGGCTTTAGAAAAGGGACACAAGTGGGCGAGAAGCAAAACAGTCTACTTTCTCTGGAGATGTCATTTTGGACACCTGGATTCCTGCCTATAGGTATGTGTAACACAACTGCCTTTTTGAGATTCATAGGTCAAAAAATAAAAACTTAAAATAAAAAAGGGAGGATACAGTTATATATTAAAGCTTTTGTCAAATTTTTCAATTTAAATATTAAAACTAACTATGGGAAAAGATTTGCATGTTCGCACAGGTCAAAATGCCACCAACTTAATGGCTGAGAAAGAAAAGATACAGCTTTGCATTGTGCAGGATGTACCAAGAAATAGCAGCAGAAAAATTGGCCCAGCTAAATATTAAAAGGAAGAAAAGCTTCAGAGTGCTACAGGCATCAAACATCTCTGTGGATCCTATTTGTAACAATACAATTGTAAACAAAACAATGTTTATAATGTGTCCTAATGAACTTTACCTTCCAGGTGCCACAAAGTTTTAATATGAGAGACTTTCTCACCTCTTTTTCATAGAACAAATAAAAACATGATGGTAATGAAGTCATTCCCTAACTGTAAATTAGAGCCAATTGTTATAGAGATAATCTCTTATAAAAGCAGTATAGCTGCTTTCTTTAATTGACTGATAGACATAGGAACTGTGAAAGGATAATTCTCTATTCAGAGCCAAAAATAATACTAAAGTCTTTATAAGCTGGGTAATTAAGCAAAATATATTAATACAGGAGAGCTCTGATATCAGCAATGGATTATTCAGCCAAGGAGATGTTGGCTAGGGGATCCAAGTCCCCAAAAAGGTAAAGGCTTTTTGCCTGTAAACTGGGATACCTGCAAGAAGAGAGGCGGTAAGGCCCTGCTGTAGAAGACCTGGTGTAAGCATGGGAAAGATGTATTGAGAACATGGTTGTAGGTGTACAGTTGCTCTCTGGAATGCCAGAGAGTCTTACCAAAGGCCACTAAATCAATAAAGCAAAAATTGGTCTCCTTGAATCAAGCAAGACTCCTCTATAAGCATCAGATACACCTTACCTGCCTGGAAATACTGTGCAGCAGTGGCAGCCATATGTCTCTACATCTCAAATCAAATTGGCTATTAGCTCTCTCCTTGGAGGAATAATTCATGGCTGATACCACAAGCTTGCATCCTCTAATGGTTAGGAGATATTATAAGCCACAGTATGGCCTTGTCATCTTTTACAGAAAAGCTATAGTTCACAGAATAGCATACCATCCAAACATCTGTGTCTACATCAATGTAACCTACCATAATAATTAGTACTGTTTAAATGCCTATATATCTAATTGTGCTTCATTAGTAAGAGTAAAAGCTTATTCCTGGAAAAACTTCCAACCCATGAAAGGAAACAGCCTGAACTGATCAGAGTCCAAAATGACATTTCCAGAGAAATTATTGAAGTTAGATGTAGAAGACAGCTATAGGGCTGGAGAGATAGCCTAGCGGTTAAGAGCACCGATGCTCTTGCAGAGGACCCGGGTTTGATCCCCAGCACCCACATGGCGGCTAAGAACCGTCTGTAACTCCAATTCCAGGAGAACTCCAGTTCCAGGGGAATCTGAGACCCTCTTCTGACCTCCGTGGCATTGCACGACACGGGTGCACAGACCTACATGCAAAACAATACATTCATACACATACAAAAATAAATAATAAAAAAAAAGAAGACAGCTATAGCCTGATCAGAAATATGAGTGCTCAAATTAATTGTAGCTCATATAGTAAAATACTATATTACCATTGAAATAAGACTTTTATACAAATGTAAAGATATTCACTATTGCTGGGCATGGTGATGTATGCTTTTAATCACAACATTTGGGAGGCAGAGGCAGGCCAATCTCTATGAATTCAAGACGAGCCTGGTCTATATAGTGAGTACCAGGCCACCTGGTACAGAGAGACACTGTCTCAAAAAGACCAAAACCAAAAATATAAACAAAAACAAAAGTGATGCTTACTATTATATGAGACTATATTAGTGTGAGTCTACTTTTGTATTTTCTATGTGCATGTAGCTCTAGCTCTGCATAGAGGAATTATAATGTTTTTTGGGTGTTTTAAAAACATTCTATAATTCACAAAGATTTATCCATAGCATTGTAACCATACTGTATTGTAATCTCATTGTCTAAAGAACATGTGTCAAGAGTAGAAAATGAGAAATGGAGCAGAGGATAAAAGAAGGTAAAGAGTAAACATTTCTCAGTTTAATCAGTAGTATCTGTAGTGAAATGCAGAGTTCTAATCAGTATTAATTTTCTTTTTTTTATGTAGTCCACCAGGTGAACCAACGACTTTATTTCTTTATTTGTTTGAAAGTAGATGACACCAAAGTACCACGTGGTAGCCATAATCCACTGCACAGATGCCTAGTATTTCTGAAACACTGCAAGAATAGCTCAATCAACGGATATGACTACATTTCAACTATATATAGACTTCTGTTCAAGGTCTGGTTTTTACCATACACTTCTTGTCAAAGTTTCCTATGGGGATTTAGGATGGAGACAGGGTCTCCCAAAAGGCTGACCAGGCTCTGTTTCAATTTTAAACATGACACAGCAGCCAACCTATAAGCTCTGGCTTGTCTGCTCATGTCCTCCAATTAGGTCTCCTTTTGTTAGAGACCATACTGGGGCATGAAAAATAAATATCAGACCTCAGGCTCCCATGAGTCAGTTCCATTGCCAAGCTCTCAGCACTGTGGCTTGGGCCCAATGTATCTCCTCAGACCTCTGTTCACACCACAAGAGCCTCACATTGAGAAGCTTTTTCAAAAAACACAGAACTTATATACAGAAATCACCTATTTCTCTTTCTATAAAAAAAAAAAAATAAAAAACACCAAAACTAGAGCCATGCCCAGTGGTACGAACATCTGGTGTCCCAGCTAAGCAGGACGTCCAGACAGAAGGAACACTTAGACCTAGGAGTTCCAGGCCAGTCAGGGCCACACAGCCAGATCCTACCTCAAAAAAGAAATTAAACCAAAATAAAAACACACTGACAAATGAAAAAATGAGGGTTGTGATTACAAAAATGGTTCTAGAACAGTCTCCTTGCAAGTACTGTTCACGGGTGTTTAAGACCAAAAAGAGCTCACAGACACTGAAGCAATTAGGAAATGGAGAAAAAAAAATCCCTCCAGAGTGGTGTTGGGCTGCGTGGGAGTGATTAAGGCCAGCCCTATTTTTCTGTCATTTTGTACTTTTTACAGCATAGATGTGTCTGATGTGTGCTAAGAGCCCTTCTGTACACTTAAAAAAATGTGAAGAAATTAAAGTGAGTCTGAGTGCTGAAGAGGTCTGCAATTACAGAATCATAGTCTTTAAGGCGAGTTCTCTGCCATCAGGGTGGGAGGAGATGGAAAAGATCACAGGCACTGAAGGCTACTTTGGCCATGATCAAGTAGAACTGTCTGAAAAATAAGGCAAACTGCCGCTTCTCATTTGAGCCACCACCAGAAAGGCCCGCTGAGGAAGAGGAGCCAGCGGCATTTTTGGCAGCAAATGCGAACAGGAACAGGACAACAATCACAGTACTGGAGGGGAAACGCTTTAACCAACACTCAAGGTCAATGTCTCTGTGTGCAGAGCTCAACTTCAGCCAGCGATTTCTGGGATTTGGAGGTTTGTTACTTTTTGACCTTTCACCCCCTCCAAGAAGACACTAAGATGGAGCCCATGGAGAGATGAGACCAAGAAAGGGGCCTCTTCCAGGCTGGCTGGGCAAGGGTCAGATGACTTCCGGTAAGGGTCAGATGACTTCCGGTAACATGCATTTCCCTTACAGCTAGCCAAGTCCTACAAACGCTTGTAGGTGCCCACGAGGGCTTTGCAGTTGTTGAGGCAGTAGTGGTCCACGTCCTGCAGGGTGTCCATGTAGAACAGGATGAAGCAGCAGCTGACCATGCACCCCAGCAGGCACAGGCTCCCACATGACAGCCAAGTGAGGGCACCAGCACTGTAGGACAGCTGCGTCACAATCATCTTGCTGCAGGAAGGACAGCACATCTGAGCTGGGAGGTCATAAAAGTTGACAGGCTGCTGCACATACACGGTCTGCACAACAATTGCATTGGTGTTGGGGACAGGCACAGGCTAGGTGTAATACGAAGGAGGATTCATGCCCTTCCCATCTGGGTCTGTGATGACCCCTGTGGCTGGCCGTGGCACTGGGGCTGGGGATGTTGGGTACTAAGTGTTGCCACCGACTGTCTCTTCATAGGTTGGGGGCGCAGTGGGCATTGCAGAATGTCCTGCAACTGACTGGTAAGGACCTAGAACTGACATTTTACTTGATGATTATGCCTGATTTCCTCCTTCAGCATTTGTACTTCTGGGTTTTATTTTTATTTCTAATATTTAAAAAAATTACATTGATGATTGATTGACTGATTGATTGATTGATTGATTGATTGATTTGCGTGTATGGAGGTCAGAGGACAGCTTGCAGGAGTTGGTTCTCTCCAGCATGTAAGTTCAGTATTAATTTTTAACTTGACACAACCTAGAATTACCTGAACAAGTGTGCCAACTGAGCAGTTGTCTTTATCATGTTGGTTTGTGCATGTGTCTGGAAGGGATTACCTTGTTTTAATTTATATGGAAAGGCCCAACCCACTGTTAGTAGTACCATTCCGTGGGCAGGTAGTCCTGCCTGTGAGCAAGCCAGCAAGCAGAATTCCTTCATAGTTTCTGCTTCCAGGTTCTTGCTTTAAGCTTCTATTCTGACTTCCTTCAATGATGGACTGTGGTCTGGAAGTGCAAGCAAGCCAAATAAGCCATTTTCTCTCCAAGTTGCTTTTGGTCAGTGTGTGATATATCACAGCAACAGAAAGTAAACCAGAATACAACAAACCCCAAACTTCAGCCATGTCCATAAACCTAGCTGTAACACTACCCCTATCTGCATCATTAATCTTAACCATGTGCACTGATACAAACTCTACACCAAACATTAACCTGAACTTAAACCTAACTGGAACCCTAACCTGAAAACAAAGTCCTAACCTTAAACCAATACCTAGCTCTGACCCCAGCTCCAACCTCAAACTCAGACATAACTGTAGCCATAGCTCAAAGTATAAACATAACACTACCTTAGCCTAGACTTAAGCCAAACCCTAAATCTATCACTATCTCTAGCCCTAATGCTAATCTCAGCTGTAAACCTAATATTAGTCTTAACCCTATCCTTACTGTAGAATTAACATTAATCTAGTCTTTACCCTGGATTAACTCTTATCCTAGCATTAACTTTAACCCTGGCTACAACTCTACCGTAGACCTACCCATAACCCCACAGCAACAAATATTACATTAGCCTAGTCCTATTCCTAGCACTAACATTGCCATAGCTCAAACCTGAAACTTGACCATAACTCTGGCCCTAATCCTAATCCTAGAGCTTAACTTTACCTTGCCAGGAATAATCCCAGACCTACCCCTAACAAAAGATCAACCCTAAACTCTAGCAGGAATCCTAACTGTAATTATATCCATTGTCATAGCCCTTGCCATATACTTCACCCTAATATTAACCCTAACCCTAAACATTACTATAAAACTAACTCTAGCTCTAGACTTATCCTTAGTCCTAGACCAATTCGTTACCTTAGACACTAGCCATAGACTTAAACTTAACATTAGTCTTAAAATTAACCTTACTCTAAACCCTAGCTCTATCCCTTAATTAATCCCTTAGACTAACCCTAAAGCAGATCCTAGACCTAACTCTAACCCTAAAACTAAGTTTAACTCTAACCCTAGTAGCACAACCCGTAACAACTTCAAATCCTAGACACAGCCATGGCCTAAAAATAATCCTAACCTTTAACCTAGCCCTATTCTTAGCACTGACCCTAATCTGAGCCCTAACTCTAACTCAAGACCAAACAGTAATCCAAACCCAAGACCTAATTCTATCCCTAACCCTGATCCCATGCATAGTCCTAGCATAAACCCAAATTCAGAACTTAACATTATCCTAGCCTTAGTCTCACATTAACTCTAATCTAATATTTAGCCTTAAATCTAACCAAGGCCTGGTCCCTAGCCCTAAACTTAACCTGAGACCTAACCCTAGCCATAGTTTTAAACCTAACTCTGACATTACCCAGTACTAACCCTAACCCTAACGAGCTCTAGTCCTAAACATAACATTAAACCTAACCCTAACACTAGCTATATCTTACCTTGCCCTAGAATTCTCGTTTGAGCCCTAAACCTGGCCCTAGTCCTAATCCTAACTGTAACCTTAACCCTTGCCACAAACCTACCATAAACCTATTCCTAATACTAAATCAAGCCAGACTCTATCCTTATACGTAACCATAACACTACCTATAGCCAAAATCTGAAATCTAACCAGAACTCTAACCTGCCTCAAATCATAAATATACACTACCCATAGCCCAAATCTGAAATCTAACCGAGACTCTAACCTATCTCAAACCATAACTATAATTTTGCCAGCCACAGCCATAAACATACACTTAACTCTAACCCTAATATAATATTAATCTTATATTCTAGCACTAATACTAACTATAACCTTAATGCTAGTCCTACAGTTCACCCTAAAATTAACTCTATCTGTAAACATAACCCTAGATCTATCCCTAAGCTAAACCTATTCTTAGCTGTACCCTTACTCCCTAACCCTTGCCCTAAGTCTACACTTAACAAACTTAGCCTTAATATTAAACCTAGCCCTAGCCCTACCCCTCCCTAGTCCTAACTCAAAACCTAACCCTAAAATTAGCCCTAACATTAAGGTTACCCTAATACTACCCTCAGCCAAGCCCTAATGCTAGGCCTAACATTTGGCCTAACCTTAATCCTAGCACTAGACTTAAGCATAACCAGAGCCCTAACATCAACCCTAATACAACCCTAGCCCTAAACTTTACCAAAGTCAAACTCTTAAACTAGCCCTATTCCTAACATTAATCCCAACCTTACCCATAGCTATAATCCTAACTCCAACTCTAGACCAAATATTAATCTGTGCCTAAGTCTTAATTAGGCCACAGTCTGAGCCCTAATACTAACTCTAAACCAGCACTTAGCCCTAACTCCAGACCTCACCGTACCCTTAACTTCAAACTTATAGTTTAACTCTATCTAGCCATAGCCCTAAACCTAATTCTAATCCTAACATTACCCTGTCTCAGCCTTTACCCTAACCCTGCCATTGTCCATAGCCCTAATTCTAACCTTTAAACTAAGCTTGCCTTAGTCTTACCTTTAACCCTAGCCTTTACCCTATCCTTGTCTAGGAGTAACTCACATCAGAGCATGAAACATAAAGTTAATCCTAGCCTTAGCAATACCCTATTCCTAATCTTAAATCAAACCTATGCCCTAAATCTACCCCATATTTATACTTAACACTAAATTTAGTCTTAGCCTAGTCCAATACCCTAACCATAACACTAGCCATAGCACTAACACAAATCCTAACCATAACTTTAGCCCTAAACTTAACCCTATTGCAAACCAAAACTATAACACTAACCCTAACCTTGCCAGGCATAACCATAACCACAACAATAACAATAAACCTATATCTAAAATTAACAAAATATTAGCGCTAAATTCTAGCAGTAATCTTAAGCATAACCTAACCCTAACCACAGCCACTGATGACTAGCTCTCATAATATTGGGGGGTATTGAGCAAGCTGCCAATGGAGAAAAGCAATCCACAGTCCTATTTCACTGTAAGGCAAAATGAATCACAGAAATGACTTGCCTAGCACAATATCTACAATGGTACAATAGTGGCACTTCTATCTTGGAGATAACCAACAGGTGTCTAAGTGGACTTAAAGTTTATTCAATAGGAGGAAATTCATACCTGATACTGTAAACCTAGCCAACAACAACTGGCTAGAGGTTATTGACACTAAAGGAGGACCTACTACTGCCCCTTTCCTAAAGTAATATAATTTCCAACTGTATTCTAAATAATTATCCTTATATTCACAGATAAGTGTAGCCTTCACGCCTCATCAATGGGATTTCTTCATGCAGCAGACAGGGGCTTCTACAGAGACCCATGCATTGTCAAAATGAAGAGAATAATGACTGTGGGCTGCCCAAACCCAACTGGTACATCTATACTGAAACCACTACACCATAGGCCAGGGAACATCACAAAAGAGTGAAAGAAAAGATTGTAAAAGTCAGAGGATCAGGACACCTTATACAAGATAGTGTCCTCTAGACATGACAGGGATGCTGCACCCATGAAATCTCAGTATCTTTGCCTAAACAAGATCTGGGTAATGATGATAGCAGTTGAGTTGACAAAGTGAACGGGAAAATTTCTGAAAGGCTCACCTCTAGATAGTTACAGGCAATCAGTGGGTACTTGGAGAGGGAGAATCAGTTTTCTCCAGAGATGAGCCTCCTGATAGGTTATCAAGTCCCAAGTGGTCAGCAACAAACACATGTACAATCGAGCAGCAGTAAATGGACTTAGTAGGTTTTGTGTGTGTGTGTGTGTGTGTGTGTGTGTGTGTGTGTGTGGTTATCAAGTCCCAAGTGGTCAGCAATAAACACATGTACAATTGAGCAGCAGGAAATGGACTTAGTAGGTTGTGTGTGTGTGTGTGTGTGTGTGTGTGTGTGTGTGTGTGTGGTGTAAAAATAGTAATTTAAAGAAGAAGTTATGCCTGACATGGGGGTAAACAACTTTGATCCCAGCACTCGGGAGGCAGAGACAGGCAGATCTCTGTGAGTTCAAGGCCAGCCTGGTATACATAGTGAGTTTAAAGACAGCTGGAGCTACAGGGAGACCCTGTCTCGAAAAGACCAAAGAAAAAGAGGTTATGAAATATAGAGGGATTGGTAGGAACAGGAGGAGTTGGAGTGGGAAGAGGAAGGAGTTTGAGAAATTGTAAATTACAGTACTCAGGTATGAAAGAAGAGAAACATAAGATCACTTAAGTGAGATAAAAAATAAATAAAACAAGAATCCCTTTTTATCCTTAATGTTTTGTCAGTCTGGTGTCTACTTTTTGTTTTATTCATTTTTAAATGCTTTATGTTTGGTTAGGAGAAAACCACCAGACATTTTTTTGCATTTTTTTAAATTTACATTTTTTATTGATGCTTTGTGTATTTCATACATCGTTTTCCAAATAAGTTCAGGCATATTTCCCTTTCCCTTACCCCAACCCCACCCCACCTCATCCCAGATCATGCATTCTGCCATAATTGTCCTGCATCTTTCTCTCAGCTTATTTTTCATTTTTTTATTTTTTTTTTTAATAATTTTTTTTTAATTTATTTATTTATTTTATTTTATTTTATTTATTTCGGTATGTGTATCAATGTACTGTCTGCATGCAGGTTTGTGCACCCGTGTCGTGCAATGCCGCGGAGGTCAGAAGAGGG
>VZQC01015026.1:0-13796 GCA_009823505.1 Rhizomys pruinosus | reverse complement strand
CCCCCCCCCCCACTAAGGCTGTCATTGATGAGGTTAGCAGCAGCCTCTTCTCCCTGTCCATAGACCATTTCCGACCACACAGGCCCCTCCTTGTCCTGGTCTTAGGGACCTTAGATGGGTTCTTTGGGGCCATCTGGCAGGATGGCCCCTTGTTCTGGTTCCACCCCTCACGCAGTGATAGCCACAAAATCACTCCTTACATTGAAGTCCTCCTCCTCCTTGCTTTTAAAGGCAGATCCTACTGCAATCGTATTTACAATCTTAAACCCAACAAAATTGTTCTGCCCCTCCCTGTTGTCAAACTTAACTCCTTGTGGAGGGATTGTGCCTTGTTTCAGACGTTGATGTGGGGCTATCCTGGGACGCTTGACAACCATTACCCATCTGACAAACATTTGCAGATGGTCCCCTCTATCTGTGTTGACTTTCACAGCCATTCGTTCTCTAAATCCCATCCCATCCCTACCACACCCATTGCCTTCACCAATGCTAACAAGACCAACTTCAGCTTCATCCTTTACAATGGTGATGCCCCCCTTGTCTTCTTCCAGCCCAATCCTGGGTCTGTCCAATTAGGTAATCTCCTGGGTATAGCCCAAGTGTTCTCCCATGTCCAGAATGCCCCTTTGAATATCTTCTCAGCTAGCCAATACACTGTTCATACCCTCCAATCTCTGCCTTTCGCCTCTGGGAATGCTTCTAACTTCCCCTTAGATTCACCTTACTTACTATCAAGCACCTTGTGGAACACCACGCACACCCTTCATTCATTGAACATGTCCACACCCACACAAGCTTAAAGGACATTATATCCGAGGGTAATGCAAACGTTCGTACCCTCATCATGACTGCAAATGTTGATACCCTCATCATAACTGCTCATTTGCCCCTGCTGGAGCAGGCTCCAGCCCTCCACCAACATTTTCACTTCTCCCTCTTCCACCCTCCCTATCGCTCCACCACCTCTACCCTGACCTGTCCCTCGCTAAGTGTAAACATCGATCTCACTCGTGCTCCTCCTGTGCCCCTCTGGCCCCATTGGGGCCCCTCCAACATCAAGAGGTGAATCCCCACGTCCTGGCCCCTAGCACCCTGTGGCAAATGGACGCCACCCATGTCCCCTCCTTTGGAAAACTCCAATATGTTCATGTGACTGTGGACACATTCTCTCAGCTTATATATGTGGTTGCCCTCTCTGGCGAGACCACCTCCCATACCATCAAAGCTCTGAAAATGGCCATGCTTCTCATGGGGGTCCCTTGGGAGTTAAAAATGGACGATGGCCTGACTTACACATCCGGTGCCTTTAACTCCTTCCTTACCTCATGGAACATCAGGCACTCCAGCAGCATCAAGGCCAAGCCATCATTGACCATGCCAACCGCTCCATTAAGGAACACCTCTCAAGGCTCCTGCCATTCCTCTTTCCCATGGATCCCCACCTCCTTCTTACCAAAACCCTCTTTACCATTAACTTCCTTACCTTTGATGAACGCGGCAACTCCCTGGCTTATAAGCACTGGGGCTCTGTCCCCTGCTCCACACCACTTCCCCTTGTATGGTGGAAGGACCCCTTATCTTCCCAATGGAGATGCCCTGACCCACTGTTAACCCAAGGCTGAGGCTTTGCTTGTATCTTCCCAGAAACCTCAGAGAAACCACTATGGATACCCTCCAGAAACATCCGCCCTTGCATGGACCCAGATTCTGGAGCTTCCTGATGGTATTGGTGTGTATCTCCCTTCTCCTTACTCCTACTTATGCTCATGACCTTTGGGCTTTCACTCCCTTGCCACCTATACTCTTACCTGGGAAGCTTCTGCCTTCCCAGCCCTTTACTCCTCCAACCTATCCACGGGGTTACCTCTGGCGACCTCCTGGGGCCTCTTTATTAACGTTACTGCTGCCTCTTACAATCTCTCCAATACCCTCTGCTTTACTCACTCACCTGTGCACCACCCCCATTTTATCTTCCTTCACTCCCATACCTCAGGGGATTTCAAGGGCAATCGCTCCCAGGGCCGAGTTAGAGGCCTTTCTAAGTTCCTTACTTCACACATTCATTCGACTTTTGCCAATGGCACTGAATGCTCAGCCAAGCTTTCTATTCCCTGATGCCAGCCCATTCCCTATTACTCCTCAAAGATTGCACTTCCAGTGGAATGGCTTTACTACCTTGGCCACTCCCGACCTTACCCTGTGGGAAACACTGCCAAGTTATGGATATGGTTTCAAGCCCCCTGGGGCAATTCCACCTTTAGTGCTTTTAGTGCTTCGAACTATAACGAACGTGACCTCACTCAATATCTCCTTAACCAACTCTTTGGTGAATGGTCCCTTTGTCGCCCTGCTGCCTTTTCTGATATCCACTCATTACACTTTTTTTTTTTTTTTTGTCTTTTCGAGACGGGGTCTCCCTGTAGCTCCAGCTGTCCTGGAACTCACTCTGTAGACCAGGCTGGCCTTGAACTCACAAAGATCTGCCTGCCTCTGCCTCCCAAGTGCTAGGATTAAAGGCGTGCGCCACCACGCCTGGTACTCTTTCTTTCTTTTTTTTTTTTTAAACAATCTAATTGACCTTTATTAATCAATGAAGGGTGGGAGCTGAGCATCAAGAATTGGTACAACAATAACATTGACTCACAGGAAGGAGATTTTATGTATTCAAGGATAGAGTTATGCAAGTTGATGTTTGTAAAGGGCCTAGAGACTGAAAAAGACAAAAAGACATGTTTGCAGAATGGAAATTGCTTTATGGATTGGGATATTATGCTCCAGGTTCATAGTTTTGAAACTCATTACTCTTTCTTAATTCCACCACTTATTTTAATGGTTCCTACACTTCCAACTTCTCCTTTGAGAGCTCTGTCAAAGTCACTCAGACTAAATCCTACTCCTTTGCCCCTACACCTGTCTGTGTTAAGCCCCCCTTCTATTTCCTCTTGACTAATTTCTCCTCACTTACGAATTCCAGCTTAGTTAACTGCTCGTATATCTCCCCCTGCCTCTTATCTGACTGCTGGTCCTCTTCCAGAGGCAACCTAGCGCCTTTGCTCCGAAGCCCTTCTGCATTTTGGGTCCCTGTAACTAATGCCACCCTCTTCCACAGAGTGGAACTCATGCACCCCACGCAGTTGTGCAGAGACTCTGGCCTTACTGCCTTCATCAGCAGCACTGTTCTAATCACTCTGGCATCGGCTGCTGCTGCCTCCACCTCTCTTACACAGAGTGTGATGACGGCCACCAGGCTAAGCTCCACTGTGGACCAATCGGCTTTGGCCCTCCAAACTCAAAACCTCATCAACTCCCATTTCCACACCACTATCCTCAATTTACAACAGCAGATTGACCTTTTGGGCAAGGAAATCAAAACACTACACACTATGGTTTGGATGTCCTGCGCCCCTAGGTTCTCCTCCTTTTGCCTGACCCCTTTTCTGGTCACCAATATCTCTCAGCCCCATCAGGAGTGTGCCGACTATATTAGGGGCCCTTGGTCCCAACAGTTCATGAATTACACCTTGACCCTTGGTTCCCAAATTATCTCCCTTAACTCTACCCACCCCGAGGTCATAGCCTTTGATACTAACTTTGTTTCACAGGTGTGATCTGAGCTAAAGTCCATTTTGGATCCTGCTGCATAGGTCATCTGGGGCATCCTCTACCTCCTGGCCTTTCTCTGCCTTTTTCTCTTCAGGTGTCTGATTCCCTTTGCTTGCAGCCAAAGCCAGGTCAACAAAACAATGGCCCAGCAATGGTCAAAAAGGACTCTGCATGCACCCCTCCCAATGAAGTGATTCACATCTGGCTCTCATTCATCCATACACAATTCATGGGAATGAGCTTGTCTCTCCCCTCCACAGTAACACTCCTGGCCTCTTCCATTGGTGGCTAGCCTGTCAAAGATGGGTAAGACCCTGCAAGACCAGGGCAACCTAAGACAGACTCAGTCAAATGTCGGAATGCCAGAGGTGGGGTCAACAAGGTTCGGGCATAGCACCTGAGTTCCCACTAGACAACTCCTCATGCAAAATTAAATACAAAGGGTGGAAATGTAGTAGCCAGTATGCTCAGAATTACACATGAGCAGAGTTTTTCCTTCATCAACCTAACCTGCCCTAGGCAGGTGAGACCATACAAGCAGTGTTGCAGACCTGGGCCAATCACAAGCAGGAAAGCGAAGAGTACATAACCCATAACCCTGCCCCCTATAAACGAGTCCACGACAGCTTGCCCTCTGTCTGCATTCACCCGACTCCCAGGGTCTATGTCTTGAATTTGCGCCACTCACCCCCATTCCTTTGGTCAGACCCCGAAATTCCCCAGCAGGCCTGGGAGATTGTCTACAGGAAAGGAAACTAGAACATGCTGTAATTAAGAGACCTTTCCTTATATAGTAAAAATCTGCAAAGCAATATGCAGACACACCAACATGACCATGATTCAGCATATCTAAAAGTAAATTTTCTCTTATAACATTCTGCAGTTGATGATTGCCTGCTAGATAACACCTTTCTATCTTCAAGAGGCTCTGTTTGGTCCTTGGGGTAGAGCAGTGAGGGTAGAAAAGTTGGGATGGGTAATCATAATCATTAAGGAAAAAAGCAGTGATAGGAGCCTAAGAATCATGCCAACTGAAAGGCAGTGTTTCTAAAGTTAAATCCCATCTTTGAATAGTAACTCATTCTTTCTCTTTACATTTTGGATTTTTACACCGGATATTTATTCAATAATGCCGTTCAATTCCCTCCCAGATTCTTAAGGCTGGGGAGGGGTGTACTGGTCTTATGCATTTAAAAGAACTGAAAAAGTAATTTAACCTTGTTTGGCACAAGTTCATTGTGGCTCTGTAGGTGTCCCCATCAAAAAAGTAGCCTATCTCTATGGTTCTGGACTTGGAGGTACCTATGTTTTTAGAGATGCCCTTTATCACCTATAATGCCCTCAGAGAAATTCATGCTTCAGGAGTAGCCTTTGGCCTCAGAAATATCCAGGTTTTCAGGGATGCCAAGTTTTCAGGTATTCCTAAAGCCTCAGCGATGTCTGTGTTCCCAGAGATGCCCATAGCTTCGCAGATGTCCACATTCCCAGAGATTTATTTATGTCAGAAAGCATACTAATAATCCTGCTGATATTATTTATACAGGAGCAAATTACACTTTCACCTGGCCAGGTTCTGCACAGGACAAAAATACACAAAGGACTTCCCAATATCTCTATCCTGTCAGGCCTTGGTAAGTATCAAGAGTAGTGGAAATGTGCCAGGGGGGAGGATGCTCTCAAGATGTTTAACCTTTCTCACTAGATTGGATGCAGGGAGGTAGGAACACATGGTAAGGTCCTTCCAACCTGACCAGCCAGGTGAGCAAGCAGAGTGGAACAGGTGTGCCCGAGAGGCAGGAGGTCCCAAGCCGTCTACCATGTCCAGCTATGTTGGGCAAGGGATAACTGGAGTACACAACGATGGGGGTCCTGAGACCTCTAAACTTGCAGCCAAGGTGCAACAATCCTGGAGACATCTAATCTGTCTGGGTCAGTCTAGTTGGTAGCAAGGAGTACACAGCAGGGGCTGGAGGCCTGTGTCCTTAGGCTAAGCCCGCTAACCTGTTCTGCTGTACTGAGTACAGCAGAGAAGCAGAAGTGTGCTCGGACCTGCAACTTCTTCAAGTGGGTTGGGGGCAGGGGCACAAGAATAAATAGTGTTTGTGTGTGTGTGGGTCCCAAGACCTCTAACCTCTCATCAGGGTGAGTGCTAAGAATTATCTCTTGGGACCTTTCTCTTTACCTTTTCTAGTTCATGCACAACTGTCTCAAAAACTGCTCTTTTTTCTTAATTACCAGAGGATTTCCTAGTACACTGTCTACGGGCTTCTGCAATTTTTCAAAAATGTTATATATCCCACACCAGAACCTTAGACAAAAAAATGGGTTATTGAAGTAGTGCAGGTAGAGAGTTAATCATTGGTGGTTTTTGCATGCCAAGAAAATATTATTCTGGTAGGTGGGAAGATCTCAAAAGTAATTCATCATTTTTATGATATTAAAATCTGGACCTACTAATAATTGAAGAATATTTAATCCTAGCACTTGGGAGGCAGAGGCAGGTGGATCTTTGTGAGTTCAAGGCCAGCCTGGTCTACAGAGTGAGTTCCAGGACAGCTGGGACTATAGGGAGACCCTGTCTCGAAAAGGCCCCCCCAAAAAATAATAATAATTGAAAAATAAAGTTTCCAGTAGAAAGACCTTTGAGAAGGAAACACTTTGGGTTTGAATAAACTTATAGCACTTTTAAAAATCAAGTTAAGGGCCTGGAGAGATAGCCTAGCGGTTAAGAGCACTGACTGCTCTTGCAGAGGATCCAGGTTCAATCCCCAGCACCCACATGGCCACTGAGAACTGTCTGTAACTCCAATTCCAGGAGAACTCCAGTTCCAGGGGAATCTGAGACCCTCTTACGACCTCTGTGGCATTGCAGGACACAGGTGCACAAGCCTACATGCAGACAGTACATTCATACACATACAAAAATAAATAAAATTAAAAAAATTTTTAAAAAATTTAAATCAAGTTAAGCCAGGCATGGTGGTGCACACCTTTAATCCTAGCACTCAGGAGGTAGAGGCAGGTGGATCTCTGTGAGTTTAAGGCCAGCCTGGTCTACATAGTGAGCTCCAGGCAAGCTGGGACTAAAAGGGAGAACCTTTCTCAAAAACTTCTGAGGTAATTATAAGTCTCATGTAGTTTGAAGATATCACTGGATATCTATTTTTTTTTTTTGTTCGGAAAGTTTGTATTTATTGTTAATTTGCCAGCAAAAGACAACACCCCCTTACCTCCTAGTCACGGTGGCCAACTGTTCAAAAAGCATCATGGCATCATTTGCTCAAGAATTCCTTCACAAGAGGCTGGAGAGATGGCTCAATGGTTAAGAACACTGGCTGTTTTTGAAGAGGACCTGGATTCAGTTCCTAGCACCCACATGACAGCTAACGACCATCATTTGTAACTCCAGTTCAAGGGAATTCAATAACCTCTTCTGACATCAGTGGGCATTGTACATGAATACACTTACATACATGCAGGCAAAACACTTATACACATAAAATAAAAAATAATAAATAAAATATTTTTTGAAAAGAATTTTTCCACAAAGAACCCACTTAAGAACACTGTTGTTCTGATCATGGATTTTTTTTTCTTTTTATTACCTTACTTATCTGAGGGGGGGAGAGTGCCACAGCAGATGTGTGGCAGTCAGAGGACAACATTACCTTCTGAGCCATCTCCCTGGCCCGTGGTCAGGGATGTGACAGAGCTTGTAAATGAGTTTGGTGGAGATGCATGTGCCTTCTGTGGGTATGAAGGTCTACTTGACCCAGCCTTCCTACATCAATATTTGTGAAGACTTCTTTGACACACTACACTCTACACTAAGGAACTAAGAAATGCTTTGTCCTTTCTTCTCTTTCCCCTCTTTATATCTTCCTCTTTTTTCTTTTTTTTTTTTAATTTTTTTTAATTTAATTTTTATTGATGCTTTGTGCATTTCGTACATCATTTTCCAATTCAGATCAGGCATATTTCCCTTCCCCTTCCCCCCCACCCCCACCCCATCCCAGGATATCTATTTTTACATCAGCAAGATGGTAAAATAGCAAGCCCTGGCCTCACCTTCCCTGAATGGCCATAACAGTTCAACAGCAACACAAGGAGAAATCCAGTCCAATACTGAGAGGGTCTTGTTTCTCTGGTAACTGTCACACTAGCTGTACTAAAACCATAAGGAAAAGCACAAATATTCCCTCAGCATNTTTGTGCATTTCATACATCATTTTCCAATTCAGATCAGGCATATTTCCCTTCCCCTTCCCCCCCACCCCCACCCCATCCCAGGATATCTATTTTTACATCAGCAAGATGGTAAAATAGCAAGCCCTGGCCTCACCTTCCCTGAATGGCCATAACAGTTCAACAGCAACACAAGGAGAAATCCAGTCCAATACTGAGAGGGTCTTGTTTCTCTGGTAACTGTCACACTAGCTGTACTAAAACCATAAGGAAAAGCACAAATATTCCCTCAGCATAATGCTCACTCCTTGCAGAGAACCATGGGACAGGAGGGAACCTAAACTCTCAGCTTCTGCCTGAGCAAAAATGAGAAAAACCTCCAGAAATCTTAGAGTCAAAAGAATAACAACTAAAATTTCAATATAGGATTCCAATGGCATACTAGTAGAAAGAAAAGATGGAATCTATCAAATTCAAAGACAGATTATTTGAGTTAACCTTGGAAAGAAGCAAAATTAGTTTTTAAAAAGAATAAAAACTCTTGTATAGATTTAATGCAATGTTAATCAAAATCCCCAACAGTTTCTTCACAGGCTTGGAAAAAAAAGTGCTTAAATTCATTTGGAAAAACAAAAGACCCCGAATAGCCAAAACAACGCTGAATGAAAAAGAGCTACACAGGGGGGAATCTCTATACCAGACTTCAAACTATACTACAGGACTAGTCATAAAAACAGCCTGGTACTGGCACAAAAACAGACCTGTTGACCAATGGAACAAAACCGAAGATCCAAACCTGAGCACATACAATTTCAGCCATCTCATATTTGACAAGGGGAACAAGAAGCCACAATGGAGCAAAGACAGCATCTTCAGCAAGTGGTGTTGGCAAAACTGGATCACCACTTGTAGAAGAATGAAATTAAACCCCTACCTCTCACCCTGTACAGAAGTCAACTTCAGATGGATCAAAGACCTCAATGTGAAACACCAAACTCTGGAGGTAATAGAAGAAAAACTTGGCAGCAGACTACAAGACATAGGCGTAGGAAAAGACTTCCTAAATCAGACAACAGCTGTGCAAGAACTAAGGTCGACAATAAACAAATGGGACCTCATTAAACACAAAAGCTTCTGTATTTCATAAGAAACAATCAAGGAAGTGAAGAGAAATCCCACAGAGTGGGAGGAAACCTTCACTGCAGATACATCTAACAAAGCATTGATTTCCAGAATATATAACCTACTCAAAAAAAAAAAAAAGAAAGAAAGAAAGAAAACAAATGACCCACTCAATAGATGGAGCAAAGAGTTGAACAGAGACTTCACAAGTGAGGAGTAATAGAATGCGCTGAGAAAACACCTCAAGAAGTGTTCAACATCACCTAATCATTAAGGAAATGCAAATCAAACCACTTAAAGATATCATCTTAACTCCAATAAAAGGCTGGCTAGGATCAAGGAAACAACACAATCTGATAGCCAAGTGCTGGAGCAGGTGGGCGCGAAAGGGGAACACTCATTACCCATTCCTGGTGGGAATGTAAACTCGTCCAGCCACTATGGAAAACAGTGCTGGAGAACCCTGGCAAGACTTGGAATGAACTTGCCACCTCTGACGACCAGGCCATACCACTCCTGGGCAGTTACCCTCAAGACTCACCCCACCACATACGCACTTACATGGACAGCCATGCTTATTTCAGCTCTCTTCACTTAGCAAAGAGCTGGAAAACCAACCCAAACTCGCCCCTCAACTGATGAGTGGCGAGAGAAAATGTGGTACATTCCTACACAATGGAAGCTTACCTGCAGCAGTAAAGATAGATTACATCGATGAGCTTTTCAGGAAAATCGCTGGAGCTAGAGGACATCAATGCTGGCAGTGAAGTAACACCAGTCCCAGAAAAACAAACGGAAAATGGCTTCCCTCATCTGTGGATGTTCGTGCCAATTACCCAGTTGTAAGTAGTTCCTGTGCATGGCCCCTTGCACTTTTGTCCAAAAGACAGTGCGGAGTGATGTCATTATCTGGCAAAACAAACAACAACCCAACAACAACAACTGAAAACTGCCATCAAAGAATGACTGTGTAAACCATAAACTTCTGCATGCAAAACAGTCAACTTCCTCATGGACAATATTAAGAAAGACTGAGAAAGAGATGCCAAAGCATGTTTGACAGAATACAAGAGCTCTGGAGGGGAGCTGTGGGATGGCGGGTACAGCCCGGTCTAGTTTTGATTTTAAAAAAGTATGTATAGTGATGATAAATAAAATAAAAAAAACAAAAAGCCAAGGGAAGAGAGCTTAACGGAACTATGAGACATCATTCAAACACACTGATATATGCCATTTACAGGAGTCTAGGAGGAAGAAAGCCGGCAAGAATGTTCTATTCAGAAAAAAATACCAATAAGCTGAAAATCCTCTTATATCCAAAGAAAGGAAGTGGATATTTCAAGATTCAGGAAATCTGGGCTAGAGAGCGATGACTCCGGTTAGTTAGAGTGCACTGACTCGTTTTTTGCAGAAGAGCCATGTTTGAATCCCAGCACCCATTTGGCAACTTTCTTGTGAACTCCAGTTCCCAGGGAATATGATGCCCTCCTCTAACCTCTCGTGGGCATCCTGGCTGAAGACGATGGACTACACATTACCTACATGCACCGGCCAATGACAATGCAGTACAACATAAAATAAAAATTAATAAAATTTTTTTAATCCAGGAAAATCCAAAAAATAAACAAACCAAATAAGATGAACTGAAAGATACATGGTGTATTAGTCACTTTTTTTCTGTTGCTGTGCATAAAAACCCAGCATGGAACAAGGGAATTTATAAAAGGAAGAGTATATCTGAGCTTACGATTGATGGTTCCAGGGAATCAGTCCATTGTGGTGGGAAGCATGGTGGCTGGGGCTGGAGCAGGAAGCTGAGGGTCACATCTCACAATGAGCACAGGAAGCAGAGAGAGAGAGAGACTGGAGACCATAAGGCTTGTTAAACTCACTAAGCCCACCCCCAATGATGTACTTCCTCCAGCAGAGCCACACCTTCTAAGACCTCCAAGAACAGTGCCACCAACTGGAGACAAAATGTCTAAATACTTAAAGCCTATGGGGGATATTCTCATTCAAACCACCACACATGGTAACCAAATAGCAGTAAAAAATCCAAAGAAAATTATGAAAACTGCCAGAGAAAAATAAATCAAATACAGAGAAAACATCTATAAGACTATTCAACAAAATCATAACACCAGAAGAAGGTCATTTTAGTGGGATGAATGACAGATTCAAAATGCTGAGTTGAGAAAATTGTACCAATCAATAGTGCCCCTTGAAGTAAAATTGGCCTTCAAAATTAAAGAGAAAAATAAATGCTATCCCAGACAGAAAAGGGTGGGGGATTTTATTTCCAACAGAACTACCTTGTGCAAAATGCTACAGGGAGATCTTCAAGCTGAAGGAAAAGTATAATAAAGCAGCAACAACATAGCAGCATAAGAACATTTCTAACTTAATAAACTTGTTAAAAGTAAGTATTTTGATAAATCCAGAACATCTTATTACCTACCCTATTGAAAAATCACTTTATTTTGGTCTTTTTGAGACAGGGTCTCTCTGTAGCTCCAGCTGTCCTGGAACTCACTATGAAGACCAGGCTGGCCTTGAACTCACAGATCCACCTGCCTCTGCCTCCAGAGTGCTGGGATAAAAGTCGTGGCCCACCACACCCAGCTGGTGAATCACTTTTAATTTTAGAATGAAGTGAAAAAATATGAAAATAACTATAAAATGTTAAGGATACATTATTTGCATGTAAATTATAACATTAATAACAGGGAGAATAAAGGTGGAGAATATGTATCATTGAATGCTTATATCTACTTAAAATACTTATAAGATATTTATATAAACTTCATGAGAAAGAAAATACCTAGAGAAATTGCCCAGAAAAGTAAAATGAATCAAAGCATACCATTGTGTCAATAAAAACAAAACCCTGAATCACAAAAGGATACAGCAGGAGAGAAAAACAGAAAAAAAAAACTGCAACTCTTATGCAAATAGAAAACAATTAACAAGACAACAGTAAATCCTTCCTCAATAAATTAACTGCAAATGAATTAAACTTTACTATAAAAGACATAAAGTTAACTGAATGGATAAAAATCTGTGCTGGCTACAAAATAAACAAAATAGTAAAACCACTTTAGATTTAAGGTAGAAGGTAACAGGGTAACAATATTTTATATAATAGCTAACATAAATAAATAAATAAATAAATAAATAACATAAAAGAAAAGCAATGTAACTAGTCTAATATCAGACAAAATTAACATTAAGACAAATCCTGCCATAAGACAAAAAAAGATGTTATATTATGGAAAAAATCATTAGGAAAATATTCATCACGAAACCATATATATATCCAATACCAGAGTGCCTAAATACATAATGCAAGCATTATAGATCTGAACAGAGAAATGGACAGAAATACAAAACAACTAAAAAGTTCAACATCCAGTTTCCAATATTGGACAAAAAGTGTTGGGATATTATTTTGGTTTTGTTTCCAAAACAGAAAAAGCAACATGAACCACATCGTAGGAAAACATATATAGACATTTAACTCAACAATAGGGATACAATATTCTTTTCAAAAGTGCACCTTTAATCCCAGCACTCAGGATGTAGAGGCAGGCGCATTTCTGTGAGATTGAGTAAAGCCTAGTCTACATAGTGAGTGAGTTTCAGGCCAGTTGAGGCTACAGGGAGACCTTGTCTCAATCAATGAAAGAAAGAAAGAAAGAAACAAACAAACAAACAGAAAAAGTGCATGGAACATTTTAAAAAATAGATCACACGTTAAGTACAAGAACGAATCTTAACAAATTTAGGAAGAATTAAAACATATCCAGTATTTTTTTTTCTGACCACAATAGAAGAAAAAAACTAAAAACTGATAGCTTTGTACTACCTGGAAAATTCAGAAATATGTGGAACTTTAAAAATACACTCTTGGGGTGGAGATTTGGCTCAGCAGAAGAGTGTATACTGTTCTTGAAGAGGACAGGAGTTCAGTTCCCAGTACCCTTGTTAAAGAAGTCACAATTGCCCCCTAATTCTTCCCTAGTGTTGTAACACTTTATGTTTAAATTTATAATACATTATATATAAAGTATGAAGTTTAGGTCAAGGTTAATCTGAGGAAGGAGACCTTGGACCATCATTTAATGAAGAAGCTATCCTTCTTCCATTGAACAGAAGATATTTATATGAATCTAATTATGATTATTCTGCCCCATTCTCTTGAGGTATGTGTGAATCTTTCCACTATACAAGAGCCTCCTCCTAATTTTTTAGTTTTTTTCCCCAAAATTGTGTTCCATTGTGTATATAAGTTGGAGAACATTGACTCTGTCTCCAAAGCAATCTCACTGAGATTTTGTTAAGAAATACATTATGCTTAGAAGTTATCAATCTGAGGAGAACTGACTAGTTTAGGAAAGGTCCCCTTAGTTCAAAAGCTTTCCAATCTCAAAATTGCACACAGTCATCCATTCCAAGTGTGAGACAGAAACACAAGAAAAGTGGGAAAAGCCAAGCAATGCAACTACTTCAAAAGAACACTTCTCAATAACTAAATCCAAATGTCAAAGGCTTGGCAGGAGCAAAGATATCCTAAAGAGAGATTTTACTTGTGCTTGAACAACTCCCCCTATGGCTATCAGAAACAATGGTCCCTAAGAAATTGGATTTGCCTCAGGAATCGCATGCTGGGAGAATGAAAAGGCTGAAGCCTGGTGTCAGACAGAGGAGGAAATTTGTCTCCTAGGAAGAGACTGCACACAGTTCTGACAACTAGCCAGATCACCTTACAAAAGAGACTGAAAAGTGGGAACAAATCTTGACCAGGGCTGCTCAGTTATATATTTTTATTGTCCTCTCAAAGCCAAATCTCATGTCACTAAGCAGAAGATGGATTAGAGTGGAGGCAT